>JAQZBX010099375.1:0-11480 GCA_029593785.1 Cabassous unicinctus
GCCAGCTCCACAGGTTAAGTTAGGCTTCTGAAGTCTTGTTATCTACCTCTGCCTGCCATCTTTTCCCTCAGGGTTCTTGGGCTTCTGATGTTACGACTGTTGCCTCTCCAGGCCTCCCACTCTGCCCAGCTGTTAGGTGCCATTCAGTCCAACCTCTCACTGACCTAGTTCCTCTCTCTCCCAGGAAGGGTATGTGTGTGGCAGCCTTCCTGATCAGTTCCCCACACCACTCTCGCAGGAGCTGCTATTGTGTGGGCTGGCATCATTTGTGTGTGTACTTACCCTATCACCACTCCTACTACACCTCTCTTTCCCTGAGTTGGCTGGGTGCCAGTCCCCCACATTTGTTTGCCCCACAGTTACCCCAACTCAAGAGCTTACTGGGAACTTGGATGCTCCCTTGGTTGCCCCAGGGTTGGGACATAACTCACTCCAGGAGCCTGCTAATCGCTTGTCTGTCAGCCAATTCACTTCCATGGTTTCCCTCTCCCTCTGAGCCAGCTTGAGTGCCCTATCTCCTATGATTTCTTTTCCCCCCTTGATAACTGGGTCTCCCGTCTCCAGTTGCAAACTCCACTTGCCCCCATAATCCTGTGGCTTCACTACTGCCAGGTAAACCTGCCTACCTTCCTGGTGTTTCTGGAGGAGGATATCAGCTTGCTGTTCCCTACTCTGACATCTTGGAGCTTTCATTTAATTTTTAAGCTAGTCCATTCTATATTTGCATAAATATGGCTCAAAAATGTAAGTTATCTGCTCGAAGTTATAAACCAAGGAAAAGATGAAACTTTGATTGAAACTTTGTCAAAACAAATCAGATTCTTAGCTCTGGAACAGGGTTCTCAAATTTGTGTGATTTGGAACCCCTGAGGTTTTTGGCAATGTATGGGAAAATTTATGATAGTCTCTACTGGCATTTGGTGGATAAAGACCAGAATGCTGCTAAACATCCTTGGTTTATTCCTTTTATACAGGAAATGAACTCTTTAGAACTTTGAATCATTGCCTAAGATATGACTGAAATGCCACCTCCTTATGTTGTTGATATGAAAATTAAGGGACAGAACAGTTTCTTTTTAAATCTGATTTTTGTATTTTTTATTAGAGAAGCCATATGCTTAAAAAACAATCAGCTAGAGAGGGACGGAAGATGGCGTCAGCTTAGGAGGACACTCATTGTCTAGCTCTCTGAGGATGGCTGATTGGGGACAGGGTCCTGCCCAGGGGCCTGTACTGTGGGTGCACAGAGCGAGAGGATTGGGACATCTTTCTGTAGGCAGCTCGGCAGCATGGATTGCTCGGTGGAGATTCGTGAGTTTTAACTCTGCAAAATACAGAACCCTTTCCTGATAAAATCACTACAAAAGAAAGGAAGAGAAGGAAATGTTCTGAATATGATAAAGAGTATATATGAAAAACCCAAAGCTAACATCATCTTCAATGATGAAATGCTAAAAGCCTTCCCTCTGAGAATGGGAACAAAAAAAGGATGCCCACTATCACCACTCCTATTTAATATTGTCTTAGAAGTACTTGCTCAAGCACTGAGGTAAGAAAAGTATGTTAAAGGCATCCAGATTGGAAAAGAAGTAAAAATTTCGTTATTTGCAGACATGATCCTATACATAGAAAGCCCTGAGAAATCTACAAGAAAGCTTCGAGAACTTATGAAGGAGTTCAGTAATATCACAGACTATTAGATCAATGCTCAAAAAATCAGTAGCATTTCTGTACACCAAGAAAAAGCAATCTAAGAAGGAAATCAAGAAAAAAACACCATTTGCAATCGCAAATAAAAGAATCAAACACCTAGGAATAAATTTTACTAAAGATGTAAAGGACTTATATAAAAAAACTACACAACACTCTTAAAGGAAATCAAAGAAGACCTAAATGAATGGAAGACTATTCCCTGATCATGGATAGGAAGACTAAACATCATCAAGATGTCTATCCTACCCAAACTAATCTATAGATTTAATGCAATCCCAATAAAAATCAACACTATTTTTTAAGGAACTGGAAAAACTATCTACAAAATGTATTTGGAAAGGTAAGAGGGCCCAAATTGTTGAAGACATATTGAAAAAGAAAAATGAAGTTGGAGGTATCACATTATCTGACTTTAAAACATACTACAAAGCTACAGTGCTCAAAACTGCCTGGTACTGGCACAAGGATAGACCTACTGACCAATGGAATTTAATTGAGAGCTCTGATATAGATCCTCGCATATACAGTCATCTGATATTTGACAATGCCACCAAGCCCTCTCAGTTGGGAGAGAAAGGCCTTTTTAACAAGGGGTGCTTGGAGAACTAGATATCCATATCCAAAAGAAAGAGAGAAGAATACCATCTCCCACCTTATACAAAAATCACCTCAAGATGGATCAAAGATCTAAATATAAGAGCCAAAACCTGAAAGACCTTGGAAGATAACGTAGGGAAGCATCTACAGGACCTAGTAATAGGAAATGTTTTCATGAACTTCACACCCAAAGCACGAGAAGCAAGATTAAAAAAAGATAAATGGGACCTCCTCAAAATTAAAAACTTCTGCACCTTAAAGGACATTATTAAGAAAATAAAAAGGCAGCCTACCCAATGGGAGAAAATATTTGGCAACCATATACCTGATAGGAGCCTAATATCCTGCATATATAAAGAAAACCTACACCTTGAAAATAAAAAGACAAACAACCCATTTAAAAAATGGGCAAGTGACCTGAAAAGATATTTCTCCAAGGAAAAAATACAAATGGCTGAAAAGGACATGAAAAAATGCTTGACATTGCTAGTTATTAGGGAAATGCAAATCAAAACTACAATGAGATATCATCTTACACCCATCATAATGGCAGTTATTAAAAAAAGACCAGACTGTAAGTCTTGGAGAGGATGTGGAGGAATGGGAACCCTCATCCACTGCTGGTGTGATTGCGGAATGGTCCAGTCACTGTGGAGGACAGTTTGGTGGTTCCTCAGAAATCTAACAATAGATCTTCCATATGATCCAGCAATTCCAGTACTGGGTATATAACCAGAAGAATTGAAAGCAAAGACATGAACAGATATATGCACACCATATTCATAGCGGCATTGTTCAAAATTGCCAAAAGTTGGAATCAGCCCGGTGCCCATCAACAGATGAATGGATAAACAAAATATGGTACATACATACAATGGAATATTACTCAGCTGTAAGAAGGAATAAAGTGCTAACACACAGAATAATATGGATGAATCTTGAAGACCTTATGTTGATTGAAGCAAGCCAGGCATTGAAAGATGAACAGTATATGAACTCACTGATCTGAATTGCGCAAAGTGAGCATTCTCTGAGAGTCATTGTCTTAAAGATAGGTTAACAAGGGAGAGAAAGAGAAGAGAAGGTTGAGAGGCATCATGCATATGTACATAATCTATGGTAAATTGATAGTGTATACTTGCATATTGAAGGATAGGACAGGTGGGTAGACATTATTGGGTTTGGTGGTACAGGGTTGACAGGTGGGTAGATTAGGAAGGATGGGTTAGTATACCAAGGATACTGGGAGGAGAGTTGGGAGGGGGACTAGGTGAACATGGAATTCGTGGGCATGATGTTGAAAGTGTAGGAGTGGGAATGCTCTTATGGCAGTATGACAAGGTAGTGTCACTAGTTTAGGGTGTAGGTTGGGGAGGCATTCATGAAGGGGTGCATCTGGAGTAGGCTTCTGGGGAATGTGTGAGTGTTCATCCTGTCATAAGGTGTTGTTTTGGGGAGTGGAGACCCACACGGTGAGTGGGAAGAAGATGGACCCCCATCTTTGAGAGGACCGATTCACCCAGAAACAGACAGGTGGATGTCTCTTAGGCACAAAGATGGATCCTAATAGGAGAGGATAATCAGCATGTTAAGACCTCTTGTTGCGTGTAACTATGAATCTTGTCATCCAATGAGTCAAGACAGGGGAGTGTCATGAGCCCCAAGGGGATGGGGAGGAAGGAACAGAAAAGATCAAACAGGGGGTATGGGAAATGTTTTTCATTACCTTACAGAATGAACACAGGACATGGTAAATATCACCAAAAATTCTTAAACTGTACCATCTAAATTGTAAACTATACTGTAAACCATTGGCAATGTTTAATAACTATGCTTCACTATCTGTATAACAGCTGTAACAATGCTACCATTCACATAAAAAAGGTTTTAATATGGGGTGGGGAAAGGGGTACGAGGTTGGGTATATGGGAGTCTCTAGTATTCTTTGTGTGACTTTGCTTGGACCTAAAACTTCTTTGAAAATTAAATGAAAATTCGGGAGACACTGGGAAGTGAGAGGGGGCAGGTGCAACAGTACAGACCGGACACCTGATAATGCAGTGATTAAATGAAAAATGTAAAAAAAAATAATTTTTTTGTTTTTTCCCATTTATTGAATATCCCAATCCTTTAATCTTTTTTATTTCTAGTGGTTTTTTTTTTAAGTTGCCATGTATTTTCTCTCTTATATTTAAACTTATATTTATTATTTCATTTTCCTATTAATTGTATTTGGCTATTATATGGGCTTCATCTTCAAAGAAGGTTTGGATCACAGAAGTGTTACAGAGGGGACAGGAGAGGATCATTGGTGGGGGTTGTCTGGGAAGGGGATTTCATGGGAGGAAGTTCACCTGAATATACATGAAAGATATATAAAATTGTTCAAATGATCAAGGGGTGGGGCACGGTCACAGTGGGTAGACAATTACCCAATAAGTGAGGGAATACTGATTTCCCAGCTGGGAGAGCTCTGCCACATTCTCCAAAGGAGCAGCAACAGTCCCCCGAGTGCAGGGGCAGTGTCTGGCAAAGGAGGAGGGTCCACTGAAGGGTTCTTGTTATTGATGACTAGCCTTACGAGTCTTTGCTCTTGTAGTTGAAACTTAGCCTACTGTTATGGGGTGCCTAAGGGTTGCCACCTGAGAGCCTCCTTGTTGCTCAAATGTGGCCTCTTTCTAAGCCAAACACACCACATGAATGCCTTACTTTCCCCCAGCGTGGGACATGACACCCGTGGATGAGCCTCGCTGCAACGAGGGATTAATACCAAGTGCCAACTGGCAATACGACTGGAAAAAGACCTTGAATACAAGGGGGGAAAGGTAAAGACAAATGAGTTCATGTGGCTAAGAGACTTCAAAGAGAGTTGGGATGTCATCCCAGAGGTAACACTTACGCACACATCAGTAGGATCTCATCGAACATCAAAGTGGATAGCATCCCACACAGAGGGGCTTCTAAGGCCTCTGGAGACATGCAGATCTTATATAAGGGGGGATAGCTCTAGGGATTCATGCCTTATCAGTGGGCTCTACCTTGGAATCTGTGCTCCTGAGAGTGACAGAGTTGGACTCAAATAAGTCCTCCCTGCACATGGCCCATCAGTCCCTTCTATTCAAACCTATATGTGATGCTGGAGTTTGTAGGTGTATTCCAGAGACTGGAGCCTTGGGCCTGCCCATGTGCGAGCTGTGCCTGGAATTTCGGTGGAACTGCAACTCCTACTCTACAGCTCAATGGACTCACCAAAGTCAGCTTTTGAGGAGACGATGATGGACAACACCATCCCAGGGAATGGAGAGAGCCTGCAGCTGCAGGCAGGATAATGCCATCCACCATATCCATGGGATATAAGCCCCCTCTCACTTGGAGGTGGAGAGGACATCACCGTCCCAAACTCCTCAGAATTGGGGGAAGTGCTATAGACTAGAGTGGATTAATGGTATTCTGTTGTAGACATAATGTGATTCAAACAATGGAAGAAAATACAAGAGTGAATTGGAGCCAGTGGCCACTGGACACTTTTGGGTCAGGGAAGGGAAAAGCAGTTGTAATACAGGTGCTTTTTCAGGACTTGGGAATTATCCTGAGTAACATTACTATGACAGATATAGGGCATTTTACATCAGCATATAACATGCAGAACTGTGTGGGAGAGAGTGGATTCTACAATGTGAACGATGGTCCATGCTTAGTGGCAAAGCCGCAGGATGTGTATATCCATTGCAGGTGATATGCCACAATAATGAAAGATGCTTATGTGGGATGTTATGGGAGGTGTGGGAGGTGGGGAAAAAGGAAATCCCTGTAATTTTTGTGTAACATTTATGTAATCTAAACATCTTTTAAAATATATACAACCCCCCCCCAAAAAAAATCATGCATATTGGACAAAATTCCCATATATCACTCCCCCACCAACACCTTGCATTGCTGTGAAACATTTGCTACATATTATGAGAGAACATCATCAGAATATTACTGTTATGGCCCATAGCGTACACTTGGTCTATTTTTCCATACTCCCTGTTATTAACACCATGTATTAGTGTTGTACATTTGTTATAGTTCATGAGAGAATGTTCTCATATTTGTACTGTTAACCACAGTCCATAGGGAAGGAGTACTTTTAAAACTCATGGAAAAGTGTCTGGCTCAGTGAAGATGTTCATTGACAGCAATTATTGTAACTATATCCCAGTTCAGCATTTGCTAAGCACCTTGTGTCCTCTGAAAGGTCTCCTGTACAGGAAGTGAGTCTGACCATGTCTTTCTCCTAGTAGACAAGAGGGTGTAGTCTTGGACAGGAGTCCTCCCAGGCCTTCCTTTTGGAGCACAATGCCCAAGAGATTAATTGTTGTTGGGTGAATATTGCCCACAGAAAGCTATCAGGTTCCAATCCTTGGAAAATATTAGTGCTGCTTTTCTGGCAAAATGGCCATTGCACATGTGATTTACCTATGGATCTTGGAATGGACTATCCAGAAGGGACTTCAGTTCATTCACAAGTGTCTTTACAAGAGTGAGGCAGAGGAAGTCCACACACAGAAAAGGAAGAGGCAATGTCATCAGGGCGATGGAGATTGGAGAGATGCAACCAAAATCATAGAATGCCGGAAGCCACCAAAAATCAGAGGAGGAAAGGAACAGACAGATTTTCCCTAGAGCTCTGAGGTAACCCAGTCCTGTTAGTACCTTGATTTCAGCCCAGTGAAACTGATTTTGGACCTCTGGCCTCTAAGGGTGTAAGAGAATATATTTTTATTATTTTTCAGCAACCAAGTTTATGGTAAATTGTTTTAGAAGCCAGAGGGAACCAATACTCCCTCAATCTACATTATTAGATTCATGGACATAGTCTCTGACCTCTTCACTCTGGTTCCAAGAAGACACAGTAAGAATTTTAAGATTTTTCCAACATGTTTGTATATGATCCAGTCTGGGAATATCTGTAAGGCTGCAGTTTCTCAGTCACTCAAATTATTCCACTAACAGTTTCTCATCCTCTAGCTTATATGCAACCTCAAATGAATATAATTCATAAACATTTGTTAATAACTCAGATATGAAATGCTAGATTGCCCTATTCTCCCTAGTGTAGATCATTTTATTTGTCTTTATTATTTATCTATGTCCTTATATTCTCTGACTTTTATGTGGAATTGTGACACGCTTTTTCTTATAAAATATGAGCTGATATGATAAAAGTCCTGCACATTTCCACCCCTTCTCTTGCTCTTACTTCCTGTCATTAGATTGGTCATAAATCACATAGGGGATGCTCCCTGATCCTGGTCCTGGAACAAAGCAGCATGTGGGTCAGAACTACAGCCAACATGTACTATGAGTGAGCAATAAAACTTCATTATTGAAAGTCCCTCGAATTTGGGGAGTTTCTGTTAACACAACCAGATGGCTTTGGAAATCAGAACACCTACTCATTATGTTGTAAATTGGTGCAGCTATTGTGTGAGAGAGTTTGGCAATACCTCAGGAAACTAAGTATAGAACTACCATGTAGTTCAGCAATCCCACTTCTGGGTTTGTACCCAAAGAAATTGAAAACAGTGACACAAACAGGTATTTACACAGTGATGTTCAAAGCAGCATTATTCAAAATTATCAAGAGATGGAAGCAACCCAAGTGCTCATCAAATGTTGAATGGGTATATAAAATGTGCTATATAAATACAAGAAATGAAATATTATTCAGTCTTAAAAAGGAATGAAGTACTGAAATATGTGGCAACATAGATGAACCTTGAAGACAGAAAAGGTCAAAGATTTAATGATCTCACTGATACAAAACAACTAGAATAAGCAAACTCATAGAGTCAGTATCTAGAGTATAGGTTACTAGGGAACAGGTGTGGATAGAGAATGGGAAGTTAAGGCTTAAAATGTAAAATGGTCCCATTTGGAATGATGGAAATGTTTTGGTGGTGGATGGTGGTGATGGTAGCACAATATTATGAGCACAATTAACAGCACTGAAATACATATCTGAATGTGAGTAAAAGAAAAATGTTCTGTTGTATATATGGTAAAAGAATAGATTTTTTTTTTAAAGTATCTATGGAACTACAGTTAGCAAACAATGAACCTTGAGTAAATCATGGATTTAGTTTACAGTATAAGTATAAAAGTGTGCTTTCATAAATTGTAAGAAATGTTTGACACCAATGCAAGTTGGAGGGGTGGTATATGGGACTCCCATATTTTATGCATGATTTTTCTGTTAAACCACAACTTTTCAATAAGGAAAAAATGAAAAATAAATAATGTCCTCCAAGTTCGTCCATGTATAGAATTGCATTGCAGTTTGTGCTCCATAATTTGTTTATCCATTCATCAGGTGATGGGCACCTAGGCTGTTTCCAATTTTGAGCTATCTCGAATAATGCTGCTTGAACATTAGTGTGCAGATGTCTATTTGTGTCACTGCTTTCAGTACTTCTGGTTGTAAACTTACCAATGATATTGCCAGTTGCCATGGCAAGTCTATATTCAACTTCTTTAGGAACTGCTAAACAATGTTTCACAGTGGCTGTAACATTCTACATCCCCACCAACAACCATTAAGCATTCCCATTTCCCCACATCCTCTCCAACATATACATTTTTCTGACTTTTTAATAGTGACCAGTCCAGTTGATGTGAAATATCTCATAATTTTTATTTGTATTTCCCTATTCGCTAGTGATGTTGAACAATTTTTCATGTGTTTCTTTGCCTTCATTGTTTTTTCTTTGGACAGTTGGTTTTTCAAGTCTTTTGCCCATTTTTTCATTGAATAATTTGTCTTTCTATTGTTCAGTTGTATGATCTCCCTATATATCATGGATATTAAACCCTTATCACACATGTGATTGACAAGTATTTTCTCTAATTGAGTCAGCTAAATTTTCACCCTTTTGACAAAGTCCTTTGAAGTGCAAAAGTGTTGAAATTTGAGGAAGTCCCATTTTTCTATTTTTGTTGTTGTTGTTGTTGCTTGTACTTAAGGTGTAAGTTTTAAGAGACTACTGTATACCTCAACATCTTAAAGATGTTTTCCTACCTTTTCTTCTAGGAATTTTATTTTATTTTATTTTTTATAATTAGTTCCATGATCCATTTTGAGTCAATTTTTGTATAAGGTGTGAGATAGGGGTCTTCTTTCTTTTATTTTGGATATGGCTATCCAGTTCTTGCAGCACCAATTGTTGAAGAGACTGCTCTGGTCCTGCTGGGTTGACTTAAAAGCCTTTTCAGAAATCACTTGGTGTTTAAATTTCTGAACTGTTGTTGTATTAAATAAGTTTGAATACAAAAGAACAGTAAATGATGTATTAGAACTATTATTATTTATTTCATAACTAGTTTTTTTGTTAAAATTAATTCTACTTCTGGAAAATGCAAAGCCTTCCCTGCTTATGCCTCCCACCTACTGGGAGTTACTATTTATTATGGCACTACATTTGTTACATATTTAAGACCAAAGAATTCCTACTCCTTGGGAAAGGATCAAGTGGCCTCTATATTTTATACTATGGTGATCCCCATGCTGAATCCACTCATTTATAGTCTTAGGATTAAAGAAGTAAAAAATGCTCTAATTAGAGTGATGCAAAGACGAGAGAGCTCCACACAATTGAAAGGACAGTGATGCTGAATTTTAAAGTGCATTTCTTCTTTATTTCCTATTTGGGAATTACTTGGTGTCTCTCTAAATACAGCAGCATTTTTAAATTAGTTTGAATTTATGTTGAGCCTTCCTATATTAGACCACACGTGATCTGGAATATTTCCAACAACACATTTTTAGAAATCTACCTAGTAGTTAGATTCCATGAAATATTTGTTGAAGTAGCAGTTAAATGCATGTGTTTTTAAGAGCAACGATATAGAAATCCCCATGTATATTCCATATTGAAAGAATTTTATTATGGAAATCAATTTTTGAGGTTATTTATTCTGTAGAGAACTAATATAGCACAGTCTTAAAGAGTGCTGTTTTGGACTGAAAAACCAAGGGTTTAGAAATTTGATCTGTCAACTTTTTCACTGTATATTCCTAGTCACTGAATCTTTAATTCTAGTCTACTCAATTGTACATGGAAAATAATTCTAAATCCATAGTGTAACCTTAAAGATTAAATCAGATGATGAATAGAAATAATTTAATGCAGTACTAATAAATTTTGACCAAGATAATGAGAATGCTTATATTCTTTCAAAATTTTAAATTCACAATAGCTTTTGTTATGAAAATATTCACTGGTATTTTATTTAAAAATTTGCCTAATCTTACTCATAAACATACAGCTAAATAGAAAAAAAGAGAACTTCAACATTTACTTTAAGAGAAAGCAAAATATTGTGATATAATTAAGTTATAGAAAAATTACTTGAACATTGAAGGAAATTTGATAAATATTTTAGAGTATTGTAGAAAATAAAAATATCCTACCCATTTTTGAGAGTTTTGTTCATTGGCTTTTAGACTAATTGTATATGTATAATATATATATAAATTTCTTCATTTTCTGTTTCTAGTTTTCAGCTGTTTTTCCCACTCATCAGTATAAACTTTGGTAATTTCTTTTTCATGAAAACTTGTGAGATAAATGTTTTCTGCATTTGTCAGAGAAATAATCTCATCTTATAATGCCTTAAGGCTTGAAGTTTTATAAATTCAGATGGTAAAATAAATGCGTGAAATTATACTTCTTTTGTGCCTTCCTGCCTACCAGTTGAAAACACTACCATTCTGTGATGTATTAACAAGCTTCAGTATTTACTACTGTTATGTTTAATTTAAATATGACTAAAAAATTATTTCTTTTTTCTTGGTTTCTATAAGTTTATGTCCTTTAAAAAGAGGTAGATTTTTCAGCTAAATTTTTGCTCCATCTGTTTAAGAATTTTAATAGCAAAAAATTTGCAAAGCTAAGAATTTTGTGGCATCACATAAATTTTAGTTAGGTAGCTGCTAATATTTCCTATTAATGGTGCCTCGACATAATCTGAACTTGCAGTTTTAATTTTCAATATTCAATACATACTTAAGAAAATGTTTTTTTATTTTCCTATATCTGGTTATTTTTATTTAGACATAAGCAATAATTAGTAGATATATTTTCCCTTCATATGATTTGTATCCTTTTAAATTTTTATCAAAGTAT
>JAQZBX010099376.1:0-11483 GCA_029593785.1 Cabassous unicinctus
AGGACCTCTCTTCACAAAGCAAAGTCATCAGTCAGTGCATGCAAGCAGCCTGAAGCTGAGCCTAAATGTAGAAGAATATGCCTTTTGAGATCCTGTTTCCCAAGCTATTCGGACATGAGGTTGTACTGTAACTGACAGACATGGTCCTCATCTCCTTGCCTCTGTTCCGGAAAGACCTCACATTAGTCATGCCACAAGTCCACAGGCCTCTGACTATCAAATAATATTAGTATTTATGGTTACAAATTGGCAGTTTGCAAAAATTCTTTGTTTGCCCAGCACCATGTTATAAACATTTTAAAAACTTGAATGACTTTTAAGTTATGCTTACTGTATTGTTATTAGCTGTGGCCGCTATAGGCATGTGACTTGGACTTGTGCCTTAGAGATACTCATTTTTCTCTGAGTACTTTTTTGCAGCATCAGATTTGATATGTTGTAGATAAATTTTGTTTTCAAAACATCTTCATTATTGTGTGTCAGACTTCCCTGTGTTGGAGGTGACAGCTCACTTCCTTTACTTTGTTATTTCTTATTGTTTTGACTGTGAATGTGCTGTATAGAATTTGTGCTTTTTCTTACTTCTTAAACATACATAAATATTAGATTGTGAAAGACCTCAGTACACTTGAAAAGGAAATGCATTTCCTCTTTTATTTAATGTTATAATTGATTAGTTTTGACTGTCGTTCATCTGAAAATGAGTGTCAATTGTTATTCTTTATCTTTTCGTTTACATGGCTTTTTAAAATAATACATTGTATTAGTCAGCCAAAGGGGTGCTGATGCAAAGTACCAAAAATCTGTTGGCTTTTATAAAGGGTATTTATTTGGAGTAAAAGCTGACAGTTACAAAGCCCTAAAGAGTCCAACTCAAGGTACCATAAGAGGTGCTTTCTCACCAAAGTCAGTGGCCACGTGTTGAAGCAAGATGGCAGGCAATCTCTGTCTGGTCTCTCCTTCCTTCTTCCTCTTAAGGCTCCGTGGGCCTAGCTTCTTCTGCTTTCAGCTGTAGGCTGGCATAGAGCTCGTTTTTTTCCAGGCCTTCTCAGCTGCTCATGGCTCTGGTCTCTTCAGCTGCAAACTATCAGGCGAATGGCTCATCTCTCCCTGGGGCCACAGGATCAAAGTTAGCTCCTCTGGCATCTGTGGAGCTCTTTCTCTTCCTTTGTCTTCTATGTGAGTGCCCATTTATATCAGCCCACCAAGGGGGCAAGGACTCAACCCTGAGTCATGCCTTAATGACATGGTCAAATCAAAGCCCTAATCTTATTAACAGGTATTTAATCAAGACATGTCAGCTGAATTTAATGCATTCAAAGGGTATAACACCCAGAGGAACAAACCAGTTTACAAACATAATCTTTTACTTTTTGGGGATTCATAAATTATATCAAACTGCCACATATATCAAACTCTATTTCCTTTTAAATTAAACTGGAAGATCATCTTAATTACCCCAATAATTTTGTGTGGTTATTATAAATAATTTCTACTATTAATAATGAAAAATTAGAATCTTCTTTAATATCATGGCACAAGAAGTACAGGGGATTTGTTTCTTGGGCTTTATCATTCTCATCCATTTGTCCTTTATCATGACATAGAAGTCTGCAACAGTGTTGAAACTATGATTCATTCTTAGTGTACTAAAGTTTAAGAATATCTTTTCTTTCAATCCACTATAATCTCTTCCAGATGTTTAAACTTTGAAGTCTCCTTCAAAAATCCTAAATTGGGCTATATGAAATTGCCATTTTTGTAGATTAAAAAAAAAAAGTTGAGTATTAGCAATATCATATGGATCAACCAAATAAAAATCAGTTTTCATCAAGTCCCAAGTGATAGTGATAACTCCTTTTTGAGAATTCCTGATCCTACCCAAACCCTCCAGTCCTATCCAAAGAATAAAAATGAAATGTCTAGTATAACTGATTTTAAAGCCTTTTCCCTACTCTCTTGATAGTTTTGGAAGTCCATTCATAAAGCTTCATTACTAACAAGTGTGCATGTAGGTATTTTAGGAATATCTTTCTTTGGTAAATACTTGAAAGTAAGACTCTTTTATTTTCCATTCCAAGGCTATTTTTTTCATTACAGTTTACCTATGTATGGCTTCAATGCTGTTGGGTTTTTTTGCTTCTTCCAAAACTCAGATTATTGGCAACTTGGTTCTTTGTTTTCTACATCTATTGTTAGTGTTTCTTGAATTTTCATCATTGTGGTGCTGTGAAGCTGTATGTACCCCCAGAAACACATGCTCTTAAACCTAATCCATATCTGTGTGTGTGAACCCATTTTAAGTAGGACATTTTGATGAGGTTACTTTAGTTAAGGTGTAGCCCACCTCAATCAGAATGGGTCTTGATCCTATTACTGAAGTCCTTTATAAGCAGAATGAAACTCAGAGAGACAGAGAAATCCAAAGGGAGCAGCCAGTAGCTGAACATCAATGGAACCCAGAAGAGAAGGGAGAGACCAGAAGACACTACCATTTGCCTTGCCATGTGATAAGCTAAGGACCAACAATCACCAGCAGCCGGCCCCAGAATGCCACAATCTTCAAGCATCACCTCAGTGAACCTTGATTTGGGCTTTTTCCAAGCTTCAACCATGAGCAAATGAATTTACAGTGTTTAAGCTGAACCATGTTTGCATTTGCTTGAACAGCCAACAAAACTAAAACAGATTTTAGTACCAAGAGAGTGGGGTGTTGCTATTGCAAATACCAAAAAATGTGGAAACAGCTTTGGAATTGGGTACTGGGTAGAGATTGGAAGAACTGTGAAGTGCTTGATAGAAAAAGTCTAGTTTACTTTGAAGAAACTGTTGGTAGAAATACAAATGCTAAAGGTACTTCCGATGAGGCCTTAGAAGGAAATGACGAATGTGTTACTGGAAACCAGAGGAAAGGTGATCCTTGTTTTAAAGTGGCAGAGAACTTGGCAAAATTGGGTTCTTATGTTGGATGGAAGGCAGAACTTGAAAGTGATGAACTTGAATATTTTGCTGAGGAGATTTTGAAGCTATGTGTGGAAGGTGCAACCTGGTTTCTCCTTGCAGCTTATAGCAAAATGAAAGAAGGGATAAACTGAGAACTGAACTCCTGGGCACAAAGAAACCAGAAATTAATGGTTTGGAAAATTCTGAGCTTCCAGAAAGTGAGTCCCAGAGAATAGTGCTCCAGGTGAGGTTTTACTTGAACATGGAACCAGTCTTTCATTTCAGTGGAAGTCAGGATTGGAAATGCAGTTATGCAAGAAAGATCAGTGGAAGGTTCTAGTGTCTGATGGTTTGGACCCCTGTGAACTTCATGCAAAATACTGGGTTTTTTTGTGAGATTTGTATGAGCAGAACCACTGCCAGCCTGGACTAAAAGAGAGAAGAGACAAAGTGAATAACTTCAAGGTCAGAACCATGGAAGTTGAGGTCGACCATGTGTGTGGAATAGGCAGGCCTTCTGCCTTGTTGTCCAGGGAGAGTACAGCCACCCCAATGTTTGGAGAAGGTGGGGCCTGTGCTTCAGCTTTCGTGGAGAGCTGACCACTATCCCAACGCTCGGAGAGGGTGGAGCCTTCATCCCAGCTTGTGGGGAAAGCTTGGCTACTGCACAAGGAATGGGTCTGCTGCTCCATCAGGACCAGAGGACAAAACATCAATCTATAGATGATTCTCAGACCTTGAAATCTAGTGGAGTTTTTCCTGTTTGGTTTCAGAATTGGTTGGGACCCATGACCCCTGTTTTCCTTCCAATTTCTCTCCTCCAGAATGGAAATGTTTATCCTATGCCTGTCCCTGCATTGTTTTCTAGGTTTCACAGGTTCACAGACAGAGGGGAATTGTACCCCAGGACAGATCACACCCATAACCTATTTTGACGAGACTTTGTATTTAACATTTTAACTGAAATGATTTAAGGCCTTTTTGGAATATTATGATGGAATCAGTGTATTTTGCATGTGGAAAGAACATGTCCTTTTTGGGGTCCAGAAGGTGGAATGTAGTGGTTTGAAGCTTCTATGTGCCTCAGAAAAACATGTTCTTAAATCTAATCCATTCCTGTGGGTGTGAACCCATTGTAGGTAGAACCTTTTGATGAGATTACTTCAGTTAAAGTGTGGCCCACCTCAATCAGGATAGATCTCAATCCTACTACTGGAGTCCTTTAAAAGCAGAATGAAACTCAGATAGAAAGCTAAAGGGAGCAGCCAGAAATTGAATATCAACAAAATTCAGAAGGGTGAGACCAGGAGACACTGCCATTTGCCTTGCCATGTGAGAAGCTAAGGACCAAGGATCACCAGCAGCCAGTCCCAGAATGCCACCTTGGAAGAAAGCATCACCTTGATTTGAACTTTTCCCCAGTCTCGATCCATAAGCGAATAAATTCCCATTGTTTAAGCCAAACCATTTTTGGCATTTGCTTGACCAACCAAGGAAATTATAATAATCATCTATTAGTAAACCATATTTTTGTCTTGTTTTTGGTAAGAGTATCTTCAACATCTCCTCTTCTGTAGTTTAACCAGTTCTGCATTTTCTGCCACTATATGTATTTCTAGTTCCTCTCAATTTGTTTTTCATGTTAGTTCTTTTAGTCCTTTAGAATTCTTCAGTTCATGTTATTTCTTTTGCCTACAGATACCTTTCCACATTCCTAAAATAAGTCTAAAGACTTACTCTTCTTGTTATTTTGAATAAAATTAACTTCTTAAAGATTTTTAGATCTGCCCATGGAATTTTTTTTTTTTAGGAGGTATTGGGGATTAAACCCAGAACCTTGTAAATGGGAAGCAGGTGCTTAACCACTGAGCTACATCCACTCCCCAATGACAGTTGGATTTTTTGGTTTTTAGGAGGTACCAGGGATTGAACCCAGGACCTAGTATATGGGAAGCAGGCACTCAACCACTTGAGCTACACCCACTTCCCTGCCCATGGAATATTGATGTTTTTGTTTTTATTTTTAAAAGGGTTAAAATTTTTAAATAACTGAGTTTAATATAGAGGAGGTACCTTGTACTGATATTTCATTTTCCTGCAACTCGCCTTATAAAAATTAATGTGTATAAATATGTTCATTTCATTCATTATAATTATTGGATTGTTGGCTCAAAATCCTGTTTTCCTGTTTTAAAAGTTATTAAGAGGCAGGTTTGTAGTGTTTGCAGATTTTAGTCATGTGGCAGCACAAAGGAAGGAATGGGCAGTTCTCCCTGGGATAGGCAGGAAAGACTTCAAAGATGAGGAGCCACCTGCCCAGGTTTTACGGAGTACATTCAAGATTCAGCAAATCTGAAAGTACCCTTTGTTCAGGTATTGCCCTGTGGTATCATTTGGATAGTTGCAGAGACTTCACCGTTTCACTTCACCTGCATTATCTTCAGTGGAAAAACTTAGAATTTGATTCTGTTTCATGTTGCCCAGATCCCGTTGGACTGACTAGTGAAGTAAAACTTTCCTGTTTAGGATTTGAATAGAGTAAATAAAACCAGTCATTATCTCTTCCTGTTGCTATCATCTGTCCATTCGTCATCAAGTCTAGCCTGACAGGACCACATACAAATTAAATATTTTACAAATGAGAGTCATTTAGCAGGGCTCAGTGACTCTACAGTTGACAGAAGCAGAATTGAAGAAGGATGTACAGAGTTTCATGTTGTTCCGGTGACTGTTCCCTGTCTAGGTTGGTGACCAGATTGTTGAAATCAATGGGGAACCTACACAAGGCATCACACATACTCGAGCAATTGAGCTCATTCAGGCTGGTGGAAATAAAGTTCTTCTTCTTTTGAGGCCAGGCACCGGCTTGATACCTGACCATGGTAAGTAAAGTAGCCAACTGGTAGCTGAAAAGTTGTAAAAAGGCATGAGCTTGTTAGAAAGGGGAGTGGCAGATGGAAAAGGAGTGTCAATTTAGATGAGATATTTTACTAATTCAGAGGTGAACACTGGACCATCTAATGCTAGTTATATAGTTTAGTTATTATAGTGTTATAAAGCAACTAACTTCAGGCAAGGCTTTTGTTGGAGTGGAATATATTTCAAGGTTATTCCAACAGAAAATATACAATTGCTTTTATAGAGAAATGTACCTGAACAAAACAAGGATACTAGAGGCAAATGATCTATATATCATGTAAGAACATCCCTGCTTTAGCTCCTTCTTGGTTAATTACACATTACCAACAAATGTTTAGTTTTCAAAGTAAGATAAATTTATCTTTTAAAGAGTAGCATAAGAACTTTAGGCATTCCTGGTCATTTTTCAAAAGCAAGTCACTTTAGCCCTGCCTGGAGAAAAGGAATTAGACCTGGGACCATGTCTCTACTCCTGTACTGATTTTATACTTCCTTGTTTTCATTGTATGTTTTGAAATACAACAGTATTTGAAAATCACTAATATTTTGAGTGCAATATTCTAGAAGTAAAGGCAGTACTGCACCCACGTAGTACTTTGCCCCCTCTAATTCCCTCCCTCCTGTGGAGCTTTTGAGGGCCAAGTGTAGACATCCCCTTCCAATCTATGATTCTGACTGTATTATCTTCCACCATCTGCTCGTAAATCATATGTTCCTGGTGACACCTTTGCTAACTTCACTGTGATTTAAAAAAAAATTTTTTTTTTACATAGTTCTAGGCTTTTTCTCTTCCTTCTTCAGGTTTGGCTCCTTCCGGTCTGTGCTCCTACGTGAAACCTGAGCAACATTAAGGCTTTCAGGGCTTTTCTTGGTCTTTCCTTAAAAAGACTTGGTAAATTTGCATGTCTTATAAATCACTTGCTTCCTTTTTATTTCCCAATTAAAAATGATGCTATTAAATACATCTACTCCCATTATTCTTCTGCCCTTTTCAGTTTCCTTTTGACATTAAATTTGGCAGTTTTAAAGCAAGAAATTTATTTGCAAATGCCCATGAACCTCATTCTGGTTACCAGTTTAGTCTCCTTTATTAATTAGTGGTTTTGGCATATCCTTAAGCTGTATCCATTGATAATAGCTTAATTAGCCAGCTTCTTGGACCAGGTAATTTGGTCCAATTTTATTATTTATTTCTTCTAAGTTTTATATTGGGTTTTACTACTTGTAAAGAATAGACACTTATTATATAAAAGTTCAAAACTTATTGTTCCTATTTATGATTCTGAAATTTATTAATGTTCCACTCAAATCACTTTTTTTTAGGTGATTGGGATATTAATAATCCTTCATCTTCAAATGTGATTTATGATGAACAGTCACCACCATTTCCCCCATATTCACATTCTGCTTCCATATTTGAAATGTCTCATATACCAGTAACTGAAGAACCTTTAATGAGAGTTCAGATATGTGAGAAAGAAGAATTAAAGGACATCGTGCCTGAAAAGAAAAGCACTTTAAATGAATATCAGTCTCTTCTTGCCCAGAAAAATGTGAATAAGAGGGATCCTCCCAACAGTCATGGGCACAGTGAGAAGAAAAACCTATTAAAAGTAGAAAATGGTGTTAAACAAAGCAGTAGATCTGCTAGCCCCAAAAAGCCAGCCAACCGATGTTCAGAGGAACATCAGGAAGAGATTTCCAGTCTTCTCAAAAATGACCCCGAAAGAAGACCCAGAGCTCGATCGCCCAGCCCCAGGAAAGGGGAGAATAAAAGTTGTCAGGTCAGCACCAGGGGAGCTTCTGGCCAAGATCACTGCAGAAAAAGCAGAGGACAATCTTCTAGCCCAAAGAAGCTACAAAAAATTGAAGGACGCAAAGACCAACCAAATGCCGAAGCCAAATTATTTGAGAGTGAGAGCCGAAGGGCAGGGCTCCATGCTAGTGACAATGCTGAGCAGATCCTGGATGGGAAAGAAAAGTCCGGTGTCATCAGGAAAGATGCAAAGCAGGGTCAGTCTGGAAAAAACAGAACCAGATCTCCAGAGAAAAAAAACAAGGGGATGGATGAAAAGTCTCTTCTCTCCAAAAAGGCTAATAACACTACTAATAGAGTAGTATCTGAAAATGAAAAAGGAAAGAAAGCAACCTTTGGAGAAATAAGTTCTGCTAAAGATAAAATAAGAGAAAATGTCAAAGTATCAGAAAAGAAGCTGAAGCAAGAACCGGAAGAGAGAATGATTTTAAACAAAACAGAAGATCACAGGGAGAAAGAACTAGAGACAGCTGACAAAAGCAAAGAGAGTGGAGGAGTCAGACCTGAAAGTAGTTCTCCAGTTAAGAAAACACCAATAACTCCAGGGCCGTGGAAAGTGCCACATGCAAATAAAGTCACAGGTACTACGGTTATGGCCGAGAAATGGCAGTGACCATTAGTAAAAAAAAAAAAAATGAAGAAACACAAATTGTAATCTTTACTAAAAAGCAGCATTTAAAAAAATAAAGTCATATTTTTCCCCCCAGAAATTTTGAAACACACATTTTTAAAGTGAGCATCAAGTTACCTAGGCTGCATGAAGGGCATTTAGGATTGCTAAGAACCAACCGTCCCCCTGGCTGGCTGCTCTCCCTTGTCCTTGGGAAGGATCTCCTGCGCTCACCTGACATGCCCTGCTCAGGCCAACCAGCCTGTCTTCATGAGTGTCTGAACCAGTGACATACATTGATACTGACAATGTGATCACCACTCACTTTGTATTTGTGCCAATTTATCTACTGTATCATGTCTACTTTATCCTTCTCACTCAGATATTTTCCACAGAAAAGGCTAGGTTTGACTTGGAAGTTGATGTTCTCAATAGCATGTTGCATGTTTACAGAGAAATTAAATCCTTGCAGAAGAGGAGATTGTTAACTCATCATTTAAAGATGGCAGTTGCCTCTTCTAACAGCAACTGATCATGCCCTAGTTTGAAAATAAAACCCCCAAACATCAGTACTTTAAAGGAAAATGTAGTCAAGCATTGGCACTTTTCTTTTAGCTTTTTTAATTCGGCTGGATAAAGTGTTTCAAATAACTGATAAAGATATTACTTACAAATGAATGTTCAAAATGAGGAAGTACTTTAGCAATAAAGAGTTCACCTCCTGTTGTGTTATTCAAGCCTGATGTAGTTACAGCATCTCAGGTCACCCTTTCTATTTCAGTTTTCATGATGAAACCACACAGAAGCATGTGGAAATATTGCATATTGCTCTTAGAAAAAAGCTAACAAATTTCTATTTCTGGATATTTTGGTTATACCTACTACTAAAGTCATTAGTCTTTAACACGTGATATATATTTGAAGAGTCAAATTATTATGTCGATTGTGAGGGACTTAACCATGAAACAGTTTCAGAGCCCAATGCCAGATAAAGTACCCACTTGTATGGTAGGTGGCAGCTGTAAAAAGTTCAGGTGTTTAGAAGCAGAACCTTTGTAAGGCCTGCCCAGCAAGGACAAAAATGCTGATAGACAGTTCTTGCTGGATCTTACTTTTAATTTCCAGCTACATTAACTTCATTTAAAAACAAGAAGGGGAGACTAAACATCTGCTTAGCTTGTATACATTTTCAGAGTACTTTTTAAAAATCTAGTTAAAGATGACTGTTGGAAGTTGGAGGCAGTCTTTAACTCCATTAAAAAGATTCTGGTTTTTCAATCCCCTAAAGTAGCATTCAGTGGCATCTAAAAATAAAGGAACATTCTCAGAATAAATCCATTTTATGGAGTATTTGAACACATTTGTTCTCTCATCCAGGGTTCATCCTGTTGGTTTGATGCACATTATGTCCAAGTCCTTCCCTCTCAGAGTCTGACTGTGAACTCTTTAATATAAAACAATTAAATCAGCACCTATAGATATGACATGCTTCCCACAGTAAGCTTTTGAAATCCCTTTTTCATCCAGAACTATATTCACCCATCTATTGTAACTACTTGAATAGAACAAAGTTAGGGGGCTTGATTAAAAATGCTAAGAATTTAGTACCACAGAAATTATTTATTTTCCCTATAAACCAAAATTAGTGATACAAATCCTATTTTTATTTCCCTATAATCCAAAATTAGTGATACAAATCCTATTTTTATTAACTGACATAACTTTGATGTCATATGTTGTCAGTCTGGCGTGGCTCTTCCTTTCTAAATAACCCACTGTACTGATTATATACTGACTTAGCCTTGTGGCCTTGGAATGCTAAGCAAAATATGGATGTACTGGTTGTAAATGTTTATATATTGTACAGTACCTTTATAAATATACACTTGAGGTTCTGTTTAGAGAAAGAGATCTGTAAATTGCTCGTTATTTTTTATATAGATATTAAAAAGACAAACTAAAAACAGTTCATGGCATTCATTTCTTTTACTGTCAGAGTTTTCATGTTGCTTTCTATTTGTGGAGCTAGTTCTTATAATGGTCTGAGTCCTCAGATTTTTTTCCCTCCAAGTAACAAACATCCAAAGTCCTACAATAAGGAAGACTGGTGCGAATGACTTTACTTGTAAGGCTATACTTTTATCTGTTTGTAAAGCTCAAAACTGGTTTGAGTTATATATCATTATACCTACTTTACATCTTTCATTATAAAAGAAATAGCTTTGCATTCATAAATAATTTGCTACCAAAAATCCTTTCTTACATCATTGTCAGGGAGAGAAGAGAGCTTGTTTTATTGGAAATTCAGTTCCTGGACAATTATAATGGATGGAGTGTAGTTCAGTTACCACAAGTTCACAAAATTCTATTTCATAAGACTGTGGCAATTCACATTACTTTTAATTATTATTTACTGTTTCTTTTAAAATGAAGTGTTTTGTTTTTTTTTATTTCACTTAATACTTGGTATGAGTAATACCAAAAACCTATTTTAAGGTCATAATTAATTTAAAACTTTTGAGGAGAAAAATAAATTCCTACCTACCGTTGCATGAATTCAGACAAAAAATATAACCGAAATTCCTCATTCCAAGGCCCAATAGTGGGGATATGTTTCATAGCAAAGGCCGCAGAGAGTGGCAGCAAAATAGTTTGTTTTAGTGGGCATATTTTCTTACCGGTCACAACCGGTAGAAAAAGTTCTGTAATGCTATTACATTGTTTCACTAGAGAAACTGTCTTCTTACTTACCATCTTACTGTCTTCTAACCCAGTTACGGCAAACTTTATGGCCCACGTAGCATTTGAACATGGTCAACTCCTATTTCATAAGTCCTGGTCACAGAAAACCATTTGACTTCTGTTTCTACATGAGCATATTTCCCTTTTTTTATAGAAAAATTTTACACCTTGATACCTAGCTTACTAAACATGTGGCCAAATGAAAAAATTTAGTATGTCCAGTTTTCAAAGAGTTGGACTTTAAGGCAGCAAGGAACACTCAAATTACATGACAATCTGACTATGACTTCCACAAAGATATATTTGAGGGAAGCGGGTGTGGCTCAGTGGATAGAGCCCCCGTTTACCATATGGGAGGCCCGGGTTCGCGTCCCGAGGCCTCCTTGTGAGGGCGCGCCGCCTGAGCGGTGCGGTGGGCTGATGCAGCAACCTCACGGCAGGAAGCGGGTGTGG
>JAQZBX010099377.1:0-11481 GCA_029593785.1 Cabassous unicinctus
ATAAGTTTAAAGAAATAGTTTGTCTTGGGGCAAAATCCCATCTGGCTGTACCTCTGAAAGTCATAAAACAATTTCTCTAATTTCAATACACAAAAGAAGAGGCAAAGGATAAACATTTGCATTACCATAAAGAGAAGGTGGGAGAGAAACCTGAGTAACCAGTCCCCTACATTTCTGTAAACCTGCTGGGCATACTTCATTAGATTTCAAACTCTGAGAGTCATTCTCAAGATAATTGTTTCTTCTCCCTGGGGCCTCATGTGGACCCCCCTTTCCACTGACTTGCCTGAAGGCCGTTTTCTTGGTTCCACCATCATCAAACATCTGGGTGGTGACTGAGCTCCAGACCTAATCCTCCAAGAGTGTTGGGGTAATTGTCACACATTACACAATCTTTGGGTTAGAATCTTAACCCCTCTAGTACAGTGAACTGGAGAAAACATTCTCCCTAACCTTTGCCTTACAGGCTCAACTGTCTCAGAGCAATGAGTTGGCAACCTGGCCTTCAACAATCCACGGAGGACAGGCCCACCCTCTCAGGCATATGCAGTGGCAACATTATCTCCCTAATCATTGGGGAATGTGCTACACCCTCTCTTTACCCTGCAGTAGCAAAACTCTCCTTGAACAGTAGGTGAGAACATCCACCCTCTTCAACTGCCAGGACAAACACACTCTTTCTGTACACATGGGTGAGGTTCTTCTCTTGGCCCAAGGAGGTGTCTTAATTCTAGATTTCAGCTTCTGTAGTTTTCCTCTTAAAGCTGTTTCCCCTTCCATCTCTCCCTTCCATGTGCCATTTATACCAGGCTGACATCAATTTTATTCATACAGTTCTCTCAAAAATTTGTTGGTTTAGCATGTGAGAAGCTGGGGTCCAAGCCATCAGACAGTAAGACTTTCCACAATTCTTTCCTAGATTACTGCATTTTCAATTCTGACTTACTATCCAAGTTTAGTTAATGTCTCAAATAGGGCACTTTAATCTGGAATCTTGATTTCCAGAGGCTTGGAATTTCTGGAATAAGTTTCTGGTTTCTTTGTGCCCAACAAGTCAGTCCTCTCCTTATCTCTCTAATCTAGCATTTTGCTATAAACTGCAAAGAGAAGCCTAGCTGCATTCTCTGACTTTACTTGGAAAGTTCTTCACCTAAATGTCCAGGCTCATCATTTTCAAATTCTGCCTTCCATATAACATCAGGGGTCAATCTTGCTACATTCTCTGCAATTTTAAAATATGGATCACTTTTCCTACAGTTTCCAATAATAGTTCTATCATTTACATCTAAGCCCTCATAAAAGGTCTCTTTAGTATACATATGCCTATCAACTGTCTTTTCAAAGCACTGTAGGCCTTTTCTATCAAGCATCTTACAATTATTTCCTTCTAAGGCCTTATTTTAAAAAAAAAAAACTTTAGGCTCCATATTACTACCAACAGTTTCTTCAAAGAAATCTAGGCCATTTCCCATCAAGCATACCACAATTACTCCAAAAAAATGCCCATTACCCATTTATAAAATTATTCCAGAATTTTGATAGTTGTAAAAGCATGATCCCACTCCTGGTAGCAAATTCTATATTAGTCAGCCAAATAGGTACTGATGCAAAGTACGAGAAGTTTGTTGGATTTTATAAATGGTATTTATTTGGGGTAGAAGCTTGCTGTTACCAGGCCATGTAGTGCAATTTATGTCCCTCACCAAAGTCTGTTGCCATGTGTTGGAGTAAGATGGCTGCTGATGTCTGCAAGGTTTCAGGATTCCTCTTCCTCTTAAGGCTCCATCATCCCAGCTTCTTCCAATGTAAGCTGTAGGCTAGGATAAGTCTGGTCTCCATCCTGAGGCACATTTCTCTCTGGGCTCAGCTGATCTGCTCTCTCTACAAGGCCAGCTCTAAACTATGAGCTGAACAGCTTGTCTCTCTTCCCGGGGCCTCTGCCATATCCAATGGAGCCTTTTCTTTTTCCTCCTGTATCTGCTTTTCTGTATATTTCCTTCCTGGGATTCTAGCATTAAAACTCCAACTGACTCTGTCATGTTGTTTTCTCTGTGAATCCCTGTCCACCAAGAGGGTAGGGATGCAATTTCCTACTGACATGGCCCAATCAAAGCCTTAATCATTACAGTTTACAATCATAATCCAACATCTACCTTTGGAATTCATAAACAATATTAAACTGCTACACTAACTATAGCCCATATCTTACACTTGGTGTATTTTCACAAAAGCCACCTGATTATTAACACCCTGTATTATATATTTCCTATAGTTCATGAGAGAACATTTTCATATTTGTTCTGTTAATCACAGTCCATCTTCCACCACAGGTTTCATTGTGTTACAGTCCCATTTTTTGTACAATCCATTCAGTGTATACTCAGTGGCTCTCATTTTCACCAGAGTTGTACTGTAATCACTTCAGTCAATTTTATAACATTTTCATTATTACAAAAGGAAAAATAGCATAACCTCTTATAACCACCTTTTCTTCTCCATTAGAATTGATATATCTTTTTTGCCATTGATACAAAAATATTACAATACTACTGTTAATTTTCATACATAAATTATGTTTGTTGTAATATTCATGTGTGTCACCATATTCTTAACACTTTGTAAATAGACATACTTATATTTATACTATTAACCACAATCTTCATCCACCATTGAAATCATTATGTTACAGTACCTAGAATATTCTTTAGCTTCCTTTATATTGAAATTTACATCATTAGGCTACCCCTTCAGCCACAATAACATTTATAAACCTGAAATGTTAGTTATACTCCTGATAATGTGTTATCAGCACCTCAATTCATTTTCACACTTTTACAATAGACATTAAAAAGTATACACACATTAAGGATCAGCTACCATTCTCAATACACACTTTCTTTCCTAGTAAGCTGTACTCTAGAGTATAGCTCTGTGAGTTTAGTCATCTTATATTATCACACACACACATACACACACACACACACACACATATATAAATATATACACACACACATATATATACATACATATATATCATATTAGTAGGACCATACAATATTTGTCCCTTTGTGTCTGACATTTCAACTCAGGACAATACCAAGGTTCATCCATGTTGTCATATGCATACTGATTTCTTCTTTCAACTGAATAGTATTCCATTGTATGTATATATCATTTTATCCATTCATTGGCTTAGGGACATTTGGGCTTTTTCCATATTTTAGAAATTGTGAATAACGGTACTATGAACATTGTTGTGCAAATGTCAGTTCACAATCTTGCTTTTTGTTTCTTGAATATATTCTTAGTAACAAGATTGCTGGATCATACAGCAGTCAAAATGCATATAAATATGCTAGAACCATGAAATGCCTAGAAAATAGTGTAGGGAATCATATTCAAAATCTTGTGGCAAGTGGTGTTTTCATAAACATTACACACAAAACACAAGCAATAAAATAAAACATGACAAATAGGACCCCCCTATAATTAAATATTTTTGTTCTTTAAATGAGTTTGCCCAGTAAGTGAAAAGCCAGCCTACCCAATGGAGGAAAATATTTGGAAGCCACCTATCAGATAAGCATTTGATTTCCTTGGTGCATAAAGAGATCATACAACTAAATAATAAAAAAAGATAAGCAATCCAAATTTAAAATGAGCAAAAGAATTGAATAAACATGTTTTTCCAAAGATGAAACACAAATGGCCAAAAAGTACATAAAGAAATGTTCAACATCACTAGCTATTAGGGAAATGTTGATCAATACTCCAATGAGATATGATTTCACACCTTATAGAATGGCCATTATTTAAAAGTCAGAAACCTACAAGTGCTGGAGAGGAAGTGGAAAAATAGGAACACTCATTCACTATTGATGGGGTTGTGGAATGGTACAGCCTCTGTGGAAGATAGTTTGGTGGTACATCAAGAACTAAACACAGAACTTCCATAGGATCCAGAAATTCCATTACTATGAATATAATCAGAACTGAAAGCAAAAATGTCAATTGACATTTGCACACCAATGTTCATAGCAGCCTTGTTCATAATTGCTAAAATATGGAACTAGCCCAAGTATCCATCAACTGATGAATGGACAAGCAAAAGGTGGTATATACCTACAATGGAATACTGTTCAGCTTTAAGAAGAAATGAAATTGGTATTCATATAAGAACATTGATGAACCTTGAAAACATTCTGAGTGAAAAAAGCCAAACACAAAAGGACAAATAGTCTATGATTTCACTATTATGAAATAAATACAATGTGTAAACTAACAGATTTAAAATCTATAGTATAGATCACTAGGAGCTAGAACAAGGGGTTTTAAAGGGGAGCTTATGCTTAATGTATGCAGCATTTTTAATAAAGTTGATTATAAATGTTTGGAAATTGATAAAGTTGCTGTTAACACATTATAGGGAGTGTAACTAAATCTGCTGATTTATAAATGTGATCATGGTTGAAAGGGGGAATCTAAGGATGTAGAAGTCAATAGATAGAAACCTAGAGGAGAATTTGGGGATTATATAACATAGTGATAGTGGATAATAGTACAAATACAAGAATGTGCTTCTGGCATTGAAGGATGAACAGTTTATGACCTCATTGATTTGAATTGAGGAAAGTTAACAGTTTCTGAGAACCACTGAATGAAAGTTAGGCTAACAAGGGAGAGAGAGAGAAGGATAGGTTGCGAGCTATCACCCATATGAACATAATCTATGGTAAATTGAAAGAATATAGTTACATATTGAAGGATAAGACAGGTGGGTAGAGATTTTACTGGGTTTGGTGGTGCAGAGTTAACATATGGGTAGATTAGGAAGGGCAGGTTAGAATACCCAGGGCATGTAACTATGAATCTTGTCATCCCATGAGCCAAGACAGGGAAGAGTCATATGCTCCAGGGGGTGGGGAGGAAGGAACAGAAAAGACCAAATGGGGTATTTAGTGGTCATGGGAAATATTCTTCATTACCTTACAGTAATGGACACAGGACATGGTAAATATCATCAAAAATTATTAAACTGTACAGTCTAAATTGTAAACCATACTGCAAACCATTGACAATTTTTAGTTGCTATATTTTACTATCTGTATAACACTTATAACAATGCTAACATGCATTTTTAAAAAAAGATTTTAATATGGGTTGCGGAAGGGGGAGGAAGGTTGGGCAGGTGGGAGTCTCTAGTATTCTGTGTGTGACTTTGCTGTGACCTAAAACTTCTTTGAAAATTAAATCGAAATTTGGGAGACATTGGGGAATGAGAGGGGGAAGGTGTCATGGTACACTGGATATCTGATAATACAGTGATAAAAGGAAAAAAGAATAATTTCTTTAAAAAAAAAAAGGATTTTTTTTGTTTTTTTTTCCCATTTTTTCGAATGTCCCAATCCACTAATTATATTTTTAGTTTAGTTTCTTTTCTTTTCTTCTGTGTTTCCTTGTACTTATCTCTTGCATTTAAGCTTACCATTATTATTTCTTTTTCCTATTAATTGTATTTTGTTATTATATGGGCTTCATGTTCAAGGAAGGTTTAGATCACAGAAGGGTTACAAGGGGGGCTGCAGTGGATCATTGGTGGGGGTTGTCTGGGATGGGGGATTCAAGGGAGTAAGTCCATCTGAGTATACATGAAAGATATATAAAATTGTTCAAATGATCAAGGGAAGGGTCATGGGCACAGTGGGTAGACAATTACTCAATAAATGAGGGAATCTGAATTCCCAGCCTGGAGAGTTCTGCTACATTCCCCAAGGGAGCAGCAACTGTCCCCTGAGTGCAGAGGCAGTGTCTGGCAAAAGAGGATGGCCCACTGATGGGTTCTTGTTATTGAGGACTAGCCTTATGAGTATTTGCTCTTCTAATTGAAACTTAGCCTACTGTTATGGGGTGCCTAAGGGTTGCCACCTGAGAGCCTCTTTGTTGTTCAAATGTGGCCTCTCTCTAAGCCAAACTCAGCATATGAATGCATTACCCTCCCCCCAACATGGGACATGACTCCCAGGGATGAGCCTCCCTGGCAATGAGGGATTAATACCAAGTGCCAATGGGCAACAGGATTGGAAAAAGACCTTGAATAAAAGGGGGAAAAGGAAAAGAGAAATGAGTTCACATGGCTAAGAGACTTCAAAGAGAGTCGGGAGGTCTTCCCAGAGGTAATGCTTATGCACACCTCAGTAGGATCTCATAGAACACCATAGTGGATATCACCCCACACAGAGGGACCCCTGAGGGCTCTGGAAACCACCAGGTCCTATATAAGTGGGGATAGTCCCAGAGATTGATGCTTAATTAGTGGGCTCTTCATTGGAATCTGTGCTCCTGAGAGTGACAGAGTTGGATTCAAATAAGTCCTCCCTGCACATGGTCCATCAGTCCCTTCTATTCAAACCTATGTGTGATGCTGGAGTTGTTAGGTGTACTTCCAGAGACTGAAGCCTCTGGCCTACCTATGTGCCAGCTGTGCCTGGAATCTCGGTGGAGCTGCAACTCCTACCCTACAGCTCAATGGACTCATCCATGTGGCCTGGCGAGGAGAAGACGATGGGCAACGGCCATCCCAGAGAATGGAGAGGGCCTGCAGCTGCAGGCAGGATAAACCCATCCACCATATATATGGGATATAAGCCCTCTCTCACTTGGAGGTGGAGTGGACATCACCAACCCAGTCCCCTCAGTATTGGGGGAGGAGCTGTGGACTGGAGTGGACTTTGTGGTGTTCTGTTGTGGGTATATTGTGATTCAAGCAATGGAAGAAATTGTAAGTGAGGTGGAGCCGGGGGCCACTGGACATTTTTGGGGCAGGGAGAGGATGGGCAGTTGAAATACAGGGGCTTTTTTGGGACTTGGGGTTGTCCTGGGTGGCGTTGCAGTGACGGATGTAGGCCATTTTCCATCAGCATATACCATGCAGAACTGTGTGGGAGAGAGTGTGGTCTTTGATGTGAACTGTGGTCCATGCTCGGTGGCAAGGCCCCAGGATGTGTATATCCATTGTGGGTGTTGTGCCACTCTGATGAAGGATGGTGGTGTGGGATGTTTTTGGAGGTGTGGGAGGTGGGGAACATGGGAATCCCTGTAATTTCTGAGTAATATTTAAGTAATCTTAGCACCTTTAAAAATACATATATATATATATATAAAATAACATTTAGGTAAACAAATGCACATATATGCATATCTATTTATATATCATTTTACAAATATTTGTATGTATTGTGAAAATTTTGATTTTTACCCACAATAAAAATAATTAAATAAATAAATAAATAATTAAATAAATAAATAAAAAATAAAAAGAAAAAGAATGTACTTCTATGAACTAGAACAAATGAATGTCACTATTACAAGGTGTTAATACAAGGGAAAAACACAACTGTTGTGACTTATTGCATCAGTCAGTGTTCTCTATGGAAACAGAATCAACAGGAGATATCTTTAATAGTATGAGATTTTGTAAGAGTCCCTCACATGACCATGGGTTTGCACAATTCCAGATCCTGCAGGCAGGCTGCAAAACAGTGACCCTGATGAAAGTCCAGTGAAGGTCTTTGATAAGTTTCTGGGACACATTGGCTGTCCAAAGATGAGTTGGAAAATTCTCTTGAATGCTGAAATCACTTCCCCTCTTAAGGCATTCAATTGATTGGATAAAGCATCACTCATTGCTGACAGCAATCTCCTTGGTTGATGTAAATGTAATCAGCCATCTCTGCAGTAAACTCACTGATGACTAAATCTCATAAATGTCCTTGTGTTACAATTAGCCCAGTGCCTGCTTGACCAAACAACCAGGCACAATTCCCTGGTTGAGTTCACACATTAGCCTAACCATCACATTCCACCCCTTGTCAATTCAGCAACCGTACACATTATCTTAAATGATACTTAGTCTCTAAGTAAAAACAATAAAAGACATGAATATATATATTTCTGCCTAACAATATTCAACTCTCCTGTGTATAACCAGAAATGCATTAATTCCCTACATAATATGGTGCAAGTCCTTGTTTAGTATTCGCTCTTAAACTTGACATCCTTAAATATTATGACATGAAACTGATACAACTTGTCATATGATAAGGGAAAATGTTGGGGAAGAAAACAAAGAAATTCATTTTGTGTACATATACAATCATACTCAAGTGCAACAAGGAAGAAAGATTTGTGACTATAGTCCTCATTTTTTTAACTGGTCATTAGCACTTCAGCTGGCTGTGGTTCTTTGCCTGATGGAGTGACCCAAACTTTCATTCCTGAAGATTCTGGGCCATTGTTAGTCCTGCTCGGATTGGGTTGTTGCAATTTTCCAATGACTTTAATCCCATGGCGTGGCAGTACTAGGAGACCCTAAAGGATTGCCTGTATTCCACACAAACTTTTCTTTACCCTCTTTATGTAGGTGCAGTCCTATTTCCCATTGATAGTGAGGATCAATCATCCGAGCCAGTACAGTAATTTCCTTTTTTTCCTGTTTATTCAGAGGTAAGAGAAGCCCAAGGTGGCCAGGGGGCTGTCTTAACTTCCAGTTCAATGAAATCATTGTGTTTTCTGGTGGGAGCATTCTTCCTTTTGGGACTAAGACCTGTAGACCACCAGAGCTTAAGGTTGCAGGGGAAACAAGCAAAAATTCTCCTGGTGGATCACTAGCGGTAATAGTCAGTGCTATTACAATATTGTAGCATCAAAGATTACAAAGATAGTATATCAATGTCATGGATCAATAGGGAATTATGAGGGGGTAGGGGATCTGTCTGTTTTGAAGTAATGAAAATGTTCTAAAATTGACTGTGGGGAGAAAAGAACAACTCTTTGATGAAACAGAGTTATGGAGATACACTTTGGATGAAATTTACAAAGCATGTGGCTGTATAGCACAGTGAAATCTGAGGTAGATGATGGACCATGAATAACAGTACACATATGAGAATATTCCTTCATGCACTAAAATTTATGTAAAATACTAATACATGGTATTATCAATAGGATGTTTTATGGGAAAAGTACACCTAATATAAGTTATGGACTATTGTTCATAGTGTTTGAATGTTCTTTGATCAGTTATAAAAATGTTCCACAACAATGCAAGATATGATTGGTGGGAGCTGTATGGGAATACTATATGTGAAACATGATTGCTTTGTAAACTGACAACTTCTCTAACAAGAAAGATGCATTCAATATCTTTAGAAAATATGATAAAAATAAAGTACAATTCTCCCTTACCACTCTTTCCCAGGCTCACACATCTCTGCACCAGTTGCCTTCTTAGTTCCTTCTTTTCCAGCTATATAGAATAAATTACAGTCCTAATAATTGTGTAATTTGTCTATAGATATTCTGGAAAGCCTCTCAGACTCAAAGTAGAATTTTTTGTTTGCTCATTCATTTACCCTTCATTTATTCATTCATATGTTAATTGTCTCCTAACTGATAGGAAGTACTTTTAAAGTGAAAGTCTCAGTGAGCTTCATACTTTCACTCCAAACTCTTTATTTTCTTTCTTCTGGCCCAGGGGAAGTCAGGTCCAAGAGAATTCAGGGGAAATCTGACCCAGGAGAATTCAGAGCCCTTACAACCCAGCTCCCATCAATCAGAAACAAATTTCCTTCCATCCTTACCTAAAGGTTTAGAGAAAGGCCTCTTCATCCCATATCACTGTATTACCTTGCCTGGGTGAATATGAACCAAGAACAACTTCTGAAGGATTTTTATCTCACCTCCTAGTTGTAGGTGATGTCTCAAACCCTCCCAAGTTAGGGACCCTAATTTAGTTGGGAATATCCAACAATAAATAGCCAAATTCGCTCTCCCACAAGAAGATCTCAGATTGCCAACCTCATGAAAGAACTGTTGGAACCTGAATAAGTGCCAAGACTCCCAGCAACCCTTGTGTGACATCATCAGTGACACAGTTCAGTTCCATGGGCCATATTTGACCCTAAAAATGGCAACATGAAACATTGAACAATTATTGAAGCAGGAGATTGGTTGTGGGGAGACAGAGATTTTATTATAAAAATAAATGGGAATTTCTCCCTGTTCTCAAAGAGGTGGCCATCCATTGGGGTAGAGAGATGAGAGTGGAGGGAATGAGAACTTACAATGATGGGCTGTTGCTTTCTCCCAAACCTCTCATTTGACTCTGGTTGAAACCCATTTTTCTAATCCTGTTCACAAAATGTCCACTCAGAACCACTCTCAGTTCCCTTTGCCTCTGAGTCTTCACACAGGCTGTTCCCTCTGACTTGAAGTCTTCCTCTCCCCTCCCTTGCCCTGGCTAACCCTGCCTCAGATACACATGGCGTTTAAGAGAGTTGATCCAAACCAAGCTCCTGTATTTGGGCCCAGATCCACCCCTTACTGGTCATGTGATCTTGGGCATTTCATTTGGGCTCTCTATGCCTTACTTCTCTGATCAGTAAAATAAGGAAGACTTTATCCATCTCACACTGTTGTAGCTGGGATGAAATAGGTTAATATATGTGAACAGTGAATGGCTGGTACAGAATAAAACCATGTGAGTGCTTGCTGTTGTTATAGTTAGGTCATAACTTACTGAGTGTATCCTAACAAGATTTTCATGTTTAATGAATGTATTCAGAGCACACAATTATTCTACATTGTAACACTCATCAGGCTTCATGGGAGATTATCATTCACAAATCTGTCTTCTCCAGATGGACTATATCAACTTTGGGTAAAGATCAGTTCTACCTCACCTTTGCTGTTCTAGAAACTATGACAGTATCTGACACAAAGTATGTTCAACAAATGTATAGTAACTCCTCCAAAGTATGCATCCTTTATTTAAATCTAGTAGATTGGGATTGTGTGATCTGGCTGTTGGAGGTGCCACTGTTCTCCTTACTGACACTGAGACTCAAGAAATGCTGTTGTGAATGTCATCACCTCCATGTATCCCTTTGGGGCCTCTATATCAGGGCTATGATTGTCCACACAAAAAAGACTTGAGCTCAGGACCTCTGTGGTTCAACCTGTCTGGGAGATTTATGAGTACATTCTGGTAAAAATCCACCATTCTCTGCTTGAATCAATCCTCTGTATTTATTATGGAGGCCATCTAGAAAAGAAGAACTAGAAAATTGTGGAAAACATTTGAGGAAGGATTTAAGAAAGCTGTGAGTGATGCGTAGGAAGGCTCCTGACAGGTAGGACACAATAAAATCTGTCATCTGGGGAAGAGAGTGGCTTGGTTTGTATGCATCCATCAGGTAGAACAGGGATAAGTGGTTTGAAAACAAAACAGTTTAGGAGATCTGTTCTTGTTCATGGATGTAGAAAAATGCCACAGTGGACCATCCAACCTCTTCAGACTTTCCTCACATCACACACTATGGCATCAGAATACTTCAGATTTCTAGAATGTACTGTGCCATTTTCACCTCCTAATAATCCATTTATATTTATATTTTATAAATTTAGTTAGAACATGATTTACTG
>JAQZBX010099378.1:0-11481 GCA_029593785.1 Cabassous unicinctus
GGAGCTAAGCCCGGAGAGAAATGCAGCCCCGGGAAGAGAAGAAGCCAAGAAGCCTGAACCCTGGGCAAACGTCGGCAGCTGTCTTGCTCCAACACATGACAATGGACTTTGGTGAGAGAAGAAACTTAATGTTTTATGGCCTGGTATCTGTGGACTTCTACCCCAAATAAATACCCTTTATAAAGACCAACCCATTTTTGGTATTTCACATTAGCACCCCTTTGGCTGACTAATACAAGAGCCCTTTAACCCAGTGTTTTTCATTCTATATGTGAGTTAGGACTAGTTTTTTTCTCACTTTGTTGAGTATTATTAATTTTGTAAAATATAATAAAAATGAAGTACTTAGAAAAAAAGACATGCACTCAATATTTTTTATTAAATTAGACAAATATTTACTCTGTCAAATTGCTCTATAAATTTCAAAAGCTTCCTTTTAATTTCTGTATATATTAAGCATCATAAACAGTTCACCAATCTGCTCTATTCTGCAATAATCCCTACACTAAAGTTTCCTGATAACTTGAATCCACAGTTTCAACATTTTTTTTTCCTCTGAAAGTAATGCCGTTCTTTGAGTCATTGAAAGCTTGTTTCATGTGTTTATTCCTCAGGGTATATATAAATGGGCTTATCCTTGGTCCAGTGAAAGCAATGAGTAGTGAAATGCCCTTAAGTATATCCACTTCTTCTTTTGCTGAAGCTTTAATGTAAATGAAGATGCAGCTTCCATAGGAGATGAATATAACAAGTATATGGTAAGAACAGTTGGAAAAGTCCTTTTTCTTTTACTGAACAGAGGGGAACTTTAGAATTATCCTGATGATATATATGTGGGAAAGAATTACACATACAAAGACTGTCATAAAGGTCTTCACAGAAGCTATTATAACCATCTGTTCTATGAACCATGTGTCTGAGCAAGAGGTCTTGAGGATAGGAGATGCACCATAACAAAAATTATGGATGACATTAGAGTCACAGAATTCCAGATTTAAGCCTAAATTAAGTGAAGAGATTCTGATCAAGAGACCACCAACCCAACAGCAGATGACAAAACTTCTGCACACTCTGATGCTCATAATGGCCACATATTGGCATTGTTAACAGATGGCCACACAATGGTCATAGTATATGATGGCCAGGAGAAAAAAATTTGTTTCTCCAAAGAGTACAAATTAAATAATTGACTAACACAAATTTTATAAGTGATGGTATTTCTCCTGTAGACATGCTGTAAAGGAATCTGTGAATATAGCCTGTACTGAATGCAAAAATTAAGGAGAAATTTTCAAGGAAAAAGTACATGGCAGATTTAAACTGAGAATTCACTAAAGTGAGGGGGATGATTGTCAGATTTCTTGTTACACTGAACTTATTAGGTGACAAGCAGAAAGATAAAGATGAAAACTTGTGCTTGTGGGCCATGTGTCAATCTCAGGAGGACGAAGGCTGTAAGTCTCATATGATTTCTGATCCCAGACTCCTGACTTCAACCTAATCTACTTATAAAATTGAGATTAGAAATGAAAAGTGCTATGAAAAATCATGTTAATAATGGAGACTAACAATGGCACTAGCAATTGCAATTAATGCAATTTACATAATTTTCTTCTTGAAGTTAAAAATAAATCTTGTGAATACAAGGCTGACTTTAGTTCTAACTATGAATTACATGGTTGACTGAAGGAAAATTTTCTCAAACTTGTTTTTATTGTGCTACAGTCCTTATTTTTATAACCTTTTCTCAAATTTCTTCTTTCAACTGGTTTTAGGTTGAAAAATACTTGTTCAATTCAATTTAACTAGGATTAGAAAAGACCACTGATGTTGTTGATTTGTAGACAGTCTTTTGCTTCCAATAACTCTTCAATACTAACAAGTGGAATTTGAAAAAAGCACCACCGGTTTCATGTTTTTGCTTAAAGTGCTGGTTCTTTATTAAATGCTACTATGAAGCTGATGATTTGGAGATCTAAGCAGATGTTTTATGTCCGTTTGCATTAGAACGTGAAAAAACTGGGCATTGCTTATCTAGTCTTGTCTTGTCTTGTCTTATCTTTTCTTGTCTTCGATGAAATTCAAGAACCTTCACTGGGCTTTCATCAGACCCCCTGGTTTGCAGCCTGCTTGTGGAACGTGGACTTGGGCATCCCCATCATCATGTTAGAGACTTGTAATATCTCATACTATTTACAAATATCTCTGTTGATTCTGTTTCCCTAGATAACCCTAACTAATACAGCTTGGTACCAGAAATGATTCTTGAGAAACAAAGTCTTAAACATGGGATGTCTGAGGTGGTTCTGGGAGTTTGCAAATGGCTCTCTACTCTAATTAGACTCAAGGGTACAAATGACTCCCTTTCCAATAATGAAGAGGCCACTAATAGTCCCTGGAGTGATTTGGCAATGGAGATATGCAAAATATCATCACTGGATTCACCTACTTTCAATCTTATAAGAAGCAGGGATCTGGGTGAGAGTGTTTTCAACACCTTAACAGAGTTTTGTAGAGACAAAATATATAATAATGTTAATTGGCACCTCCTAGATACTCTGACATTGATTGGAAAGGATGGAACCCAGAGGATTGGGATGGAGACATATGGGATAGTGATAATATTGGTGTGGATATTGGAACCCTAAATTATGCTGAGACTTTACCAGATAAACCTGCAATGGTCTGCCTTGTGGAGACCACACCTTGTCAACCTTGTATCACCCAGAATCCAGCTTGCTGCAGGGAGTCCGGACTTCCATCCAGCCCTGAGATGGGTAACAGACAAACTGAAGCCTGCCCTGCCCAGCCTCCAGCCTGCCTTAGGGAATCTGCCTTCCATCTCCTGCTTAAAGAGATTCATCCTGTCTCATCAGAAGAAAATGAATAGGAATGCCCCAAGGTCAGTAGCTTGCAAGACATTTCAAATCCTTCTCTTTTCCCACTGCCAACACCCCTCTTCTCTTCAAGACCTATTACTAGACTAAAATCACAACAAGTCCCCAAAGGTGAAATACAAAGTGTAAACCATGAGGAAGTACTCTATACTCTGAAAAAATTGCATGAATATTCCAACTTATATAGGCAGAAATCAGGAGAATATGTGTGAGAATGTATACTAAGGGTATGGGATAATGGTGGAATGAATATAAAATTAGATCATAATGAATTTATTGAGATGGGCCCACTATGCAGAAATTCTGGATTCAATGCTGTAGCCTGATGGGTTAGAAAGGCCTTTAAAAGTTTGTTCAGGCAGCTGACTGAAACATGGACCAAAAGTTGGCTTAGCATGTCTGAGGTTAAGATGCCCTAGTTACCCTGGTACACCGTAGAAAGGAGAATTCAAAGGCTTAAAGAGATTAGAATGCTAGAATGGATTTACCATTTAAGACATGCCCACCCACCACTGGAATGTATAGAGGACAAACCTTTAACCAGGAATGTGAGGAATAAATTTGTAAGACTAACTCCACCTTCCTTGAAGAGTTCTGTGGTTGCTCTTCTCTGTGTAATAGAATCCTTAAGCATTATGAAGATGATTAGATCTTTGCCTGGTAAAAGTCAAGGTAAAAGTCAAGCATCTGAAGTTAACCACCAAAGACAAGGTGGGCTTGGCTACCGCAATGAAAGGCAGAGTTAAAGCAGCACTCAAAATAGTCTGAGTTGCATAGAGTTATGGCATTGGCTAATAGATCTTTGGGTACCTAGAAGTTAAATAGATGGGCAGCCTACTAAATTTCTTCTGGATCTGTATAAGCAGAGGAGTTCCTGGTCAAGTGAACAAAACCCTAACTCAAATTACAGGTGCAGAGTATCACGGACCCTTAATAAATTTCCAGTTTTTTGAGACACTTTACTGACCAAGAGCCCCTTCAATGATGAGAAATCCAGGTCCTCTTGGGGAAGGATCCTGGTAAACTACCAAAATTTTATATTGTTCATCTTCCTCCCACCTTCCTTTATGGAGACCTATGGACTTTTACCAGAGTAACTGTGCATTGAGGAAAAGGAAATGATCAGACATTTTAGGGATTATTAAACACTTGCTCAGAAGTGGCATTAATTCCAGGAGACCCAAAATGTCACTGTGCTCCACTAGTCAGAAGAGGGGCTTATGGACGTCAGGTGATTGATGGAGTTTTAGCTCAGGTCCATCTCACAGTGGGTTCAGTGGATCTCTGGACACATCTCCCAGTTCCAGAATGCATAATTGGAATCGACATACTCAGTAACTGGCAGAATCCCCACATTGGATCAATGACTTGTGAAATGAGAACTATTATGGTATGAAAGACCAAGTGGAAGCCACTAGTATTGCCTCTGTTAGCAAAATAGTAAATCAAAAGCAATACTGTATTTTGAATGCAGAGATTAGTGTCATCATCAAAGATTTGAAGGATGCAGGGGTGGTGATTCCCACCACATACCCATTCAACTCTCTTATTTGGCCTGTGCAGAAAACAGATGACAGTAGATTATCATAACCTGTTGATGACTCCAATTGCAGGTGCTGTCCCAGCTGTGGTATCATTGATTGAGCAAATCGACACATCCCCTGGTAAATGGTATGCAGCTGTTGATCTGGCAAATGCTTTATTCTCAATTGCCATTAGTAAGGACCACCAGAAACAGTTTGCTTTCAGCTGGCAAGCCCATCAATATACCTTCAATGTCCTATCTCAGGGGTATATCAACTCTACATCCCTATGTCACAATATTGTCCACAGGGAACTTGATCATCTGTCCCTACAACAAGACATCACACTGGTCCATTATATTGATGATGTCATGTTGACAGGACCTAGTGAGCAAGAAGTAGCAAAGACTCTATACTTATTGGTAAGGCATTTGCATGAGAGGATGGGAGATAAATAAATTAAAAAATACAGGGTCCTTCCACCTCAGTGAAATTTCTAGGTGTTTAGTGGTGTGGGGCATGTCAAGATATCCCTTCTAAAGTGAAGGATAAGCTGTTGCATCTGGACCTTCCTATGACCAAAAGAGAGGCACAATGCTTAGTTGGTCTCTTTGGATTTTGAAGACAACACATTCCTCTTTTAGGTGTGCTACTCCAGCCTATTTATGGAGAGACCAAAAAAGACGCTAGCTTTGTTTGGGGATCACAACAAGAGGAGGCTCTGTGACAAGTTCAGGCTGCTGTGCAAGCTGCACTACCACTTGGGCCATATGATCCAGCAGATCCAATGGTGTTGGAAGTTTCAGTGGCAAATACAAGTGCTGTATGGCACCTTTGGCAAGTACCAGAAGGAGAATCAAAATGCAGACACTTAGGATTTTGGAGCAAAGTCCTGCCATCCTCTGCAGATAACTACTCTCCTTTTGAGAAACAACTTTTGGCCTGCTATTGGGTCTTAGTAGAGACTGAACGCTTAACCATGGGCTCAGGTTACCGTGAGATCTGAGTTGTCTATCATGAACTGGGTATTGTCTGACTCACCAAACCATAAAGCTGGGCATGAACAGCAGCACTCCATAATAAAGTAGACGTGGTATATGGGAGATAGGGCTCCAATAGGCCCTGAAGGCACAAGTAAGTTACATGAGGAAGTAGCCAAAATGCCCATGGTCACTACCCTTGTCATGTTGCCTTCTCTTTGCCAGCCCATAGCTTTGGCTTCTTGGAGAGTCCCTTACAATCAGTTGACTAAGGAAGAGAAGACTCTGGCCTGGTTTACAGATGGTTCTGCATGTTATGCATATACCACCTGAAAGTGGACACCTGCAGCACTGCAACCCTTTCCTGGGACATCCCTGAAGAATAGTGGTGAGGGCAAATCCTTTCAGTGGTCAGAACTCTGAGCAGTGTGCATTGTTGTTCATTTTGCTTGGAAGAAAAAATGGCCAGAGGTGCGTTTGTACACTGATTCATGGTCCGTTGCCAATGGTCTGGCTCAATGATCAGGGACTTGGAAGAAATATGATTGGAAAATTGGTGACAAAGAGGTCTTGGGAAGAGGTATGTGGATAGATCTTTCTGAGTGGGCAAAAAACAAACAAACATGAAAATATTTGTGATACATGTGAATGCTCAGCAGAGGAAGATTTGAATAATAATGTCTATAAAATGACCTCCTCTGTGGCTAATGCTCAGCCTCTTTCCCCGCCTCTCCTGTCATTGCCCAATTGGCTTGTGAACAAAATGGCCATGGAGGTAGGGATGGAAGTTATGTATGAGCTCAGCAACACTTACTTCCCCTCACCAAGACTGACTTGGCTACAGCCACTGCTAAGTGCCCATTCTGCCAGCAGCAGAGACCCCACTCAGCCCCAGATATGGCACAATTCCCCAAGGTGATCAGCCTGCTCCCTGGTGGCAGGTTGACTGCATTGGACCACTTACACCATGGAAGGGACACTGATTTGTTTTACCTGGAATAGACATATACTCTATATGTGTTTTCATTTCCTGCATGCAATGTTTCTTCCAAAACTACCATCCTGAACTTACCGAATGTCTTATCTACTGCCATGACACTCCACACAGCATTGCTTCTAATCAAGGAACCCATTTCACAGCAAAGGATGTGCAGGAATGGGCACATTTCCATGGAATTCACTGGTCTTACCATGTTCCCCATCACCATCACCCTGAAGCAGCTGGATTAATAGAATGGTGGAATGGCATTTTGAAGAATCAATTATGGTGCCAACTAGGTGACAATACCTTACACAGCTGAGGCAATGTTCTACAGGAGGCTGTGTATGCTTTAAACTAGCATCTACTCTATGGTGCTATTTCTCCCTTTACTAGGATTCATGGGTTCAGGAATCAAGTGGTGGAAATGGGAGTAGCACCACTCACTATTATCCTAGTGACCCACTAGGAAAATTTTTACTTCCTGTCTCTGCAACCTTAAGCTCTGCTGGTCTACAGGTCTTAGTCCCAAAAGGAGGAGTGCAACCACCAGGGAACACAGCAATAATTCCATTAATCTGGAAATTAAGACTGCCACCTGGCCACTTTGGGCTCCTCTTACCTCTGAATCAATAGGCAAGGAAGGGAATTACTGTACTGGCTGGGGTGATTAATCCTGAATATTAAGGGGAAATAGGATTACATCTATATAATGGGGGTAAAGAAGAGTTTGCCTGCAATTCAGGAAGTCCTCTAGGACATGTCCTAGGACTGCCATGCCCTGTGATTAAAGTCAATGGAAAATTGCAACAACCCAATCTAAGCAGGACTAACAATGGCCCAGAATCTTGATGATTGAAAGTTTGGGTCACTCAACCAGTCAAAGAACCACGGCCAGCTGAAATGCTTGCTGAGGGTAATGGGAAGATGGAATGAGTAGCGGAAGAAGGTAGTGATAAATATGAACTTTGACTACATGACCAGTTACAGAAATGATGACTGTAATAGTAAAAAATCCTTCTTCCTGGAAGCGGGTGTGGCTCAATAGATAGAGCTCCCATTTACCATATGGGAGGCCCCGGGTTCACTTTCCGGGGCCTCCTTGTGAGGGCAGGCCGGCCGCGCAGCCCAGTGGGCTGATGCAGCAAGACCTCACAACAGGAAGCGGGTGTGGCTCAATTGATAGAGTCCCCGTTTACCATGTGTGAGACCCCGGGTTCGCTTCCCGGGACCTCCTTGTGAGGGTAGGCCAGCCTGCGCGGCATGGTGGGCTGATGCAGCGGGACCTCACAGCAAGGGGGAGATAAGCAGACATGGAGAAAACACACAGCGAATGGATACAATGAGCACAAGCAGCAAGGAGGCGGATAAATAAATAAATAAATAAATAAATCTTAAAAAAAAAAATCCTTCTTCCTTGTTTTGTTATGAGTATGATTGTATATGTACATAAAACAAATTTCTTTGTTTGATCTCCCAACATTTTCCCTTATCATATGACAAGTTGTATTAATTTCATGTCATAATATTTAAGGATGGTAGGTTTAAGAGTGAATATTACCCAAGGACTTGCATGCTATTCTGTAGGTAATTAAAGCATTTCCTGGTGCACCCAGGATAGTTGAACACTGTTAGGTGGACACACACATATACATATACATACACAAATATACTTACATATATACACGTATATGTACATATATATATTTGCATGTCTGTTATTGTTTTTACTTAGAGACTAAGATGGGTTAAGGTAATGTATATGGTTGCTGAGTTGACAGGCAGTAGACTGTGATGGTTAAGCTAATGTGTCACCTCGGCCAAGTAATTGTACCCAGTGCTTGGTCAAGCAAGCACTGGGCTAATTGTAATACCAGGACATTCTTGAGCTTTAGTCAAGAGTGAGTTTACTGTATAGATGACTCATTACATCTATGATCAACTTGGGAGATTGCCTTTCACAATGAGTGATGTTTTATCTAATCAATTGAATGCCTTAAAAGGGGAAGTGATTTCTGCATTCAGAGAGATTTTCTCAGCTCATCTTTGGATAGCCAATGTCTCCCAGAAACTCATCAAGGACCTTCATTGGATGTTCATCGGAGCCCCTGGTTTGCAGCCTGCCTGCAGAACCTGGTCTTGTGCATCCCCATGGTCACGTGACAGACTCATAAAATCTCATACTATTGGCATATATGTCCTGTTGATTCTGTTTCCCTAGAGAACCCTCAATAATACAACTGATGATGATGAACCTCATTTCATGTGCTTATTGGCCATTTGTAAATCTTCTTTTAAAGTCTTTTGCCCATTTTTAATTGGGTTATTTGTTTGTTTATTGTTGAATGGCAGCACTTATTTTTATATTCTAGATATTAAACTTTGATCAGATATGTGATTTGAAATTATTTTCTCCCATTCTGTAGATTGTCTTTTGCTTCCCTGTAAATTTCATTTAATGTGCAAAATTTTAAATTTTGGTGCAGTTAATGTTATCTATTTTTCCTTTGTTTGCCCATGCTTTTGGTGCCATTATAAAAAAAATCACTGCCAAATATAAGGTCTTAAAAAAAGAGTGCTGAAATTTTGATAGGGATTGTATTGAATCTGTAAATCCCACCGGGTAGTGATGACATCTTAATATTAATCTTCCATTACTTGAACATGGGATATCTTGCCATTTATTTACTTCTTTAATTTCTTTCCAAAGTATGTTATAGTTTTCATTCTACAAGTCTTTCAACTCCTTAGTTAAATTTATTTCTAGATATTTTTTCCTTTTAACAACTACTCTAAATGAGATTATTTTTTAATTTCCCTTTCTGATTGCTCATTGTGGGTGTATATAAAAAAACATATTTTTGCATGTTAATATTGCATGATACAATTTTGCCAAATTTGTTTGTTAGCTCTAATTGTTTTTCCTTTTTCTTGCCTAATTACTCTATGACTTCTAGTATAATATCGAATAGCAGTGCTGACCGTGGAATCTTTATTTTATTCTTGATATGAGGGAGGAAGTTTTGAGTCCTTCACCACAGAGTGTAATGATAGCCATGGGCTTTACATGAATTTCTTTATCATTTTGAGGAAGTTTCTTTCAATTCCTAATTCTATGATTTTCTTTTTCATGAAAGAGTTGGATTTTGCAAAATTCCTTACCTGTGTCAATTGAGATCATTCTTTGTTTTTATTTTTCCTTCATTCTCTTAATGTGGCATCCTAATATATTGATTTTTGTATGTTGCATTCCTGTGATAAAACTCATTTGGTTAAGTTGTATAATCCTTTCAATATGCTGTTGCTTTTGATTTGCTAACATTTTGAGTATTTTTGTAACGATATTCATATGAGAATTTAGTCCATAGTTTTCTTGTGATGTCTTTGTTTGACTTTAGTATTAGTGTAATGTTCATCTCATAGAATGAGTTAGAAAGAGTTTCCTCATCTTAAATTTTTCAGACTATTTTGTGAAGGATTGGTGTTAATCCTTCTTTGAATGTTTGTTAGATTTCACCTGTGAAGGCATCTGGAACTGAACTCTTATTTGTTGGGAGGTGTTTTGATTACTGAGTCAATCTCTTTGTTATAGATTTGTTGACATCTTCAATTTCTTTCTGAGTTAGTTTAGGTAAGTTATGTATTTCTAGCAACTTGTCCATTTCCTCTAAATTATCACATTTGTTGGTATACAATTGTTCATAGTATTCTTACATATTCCTTTTAATTTCTGTAAGATCAGTAGTAATGCCCCACTTTCATTTCTGATTTTATTTATTTGCAACCTCTTTCTTTTTGTTTATTGTCAGCCTTTCTAAAGGTTTGTCAATGTTATTGATCTTTTCAAAGAACCAACTTTTGGTTCCACTGACTCTCTCAATTGTTTTTCTGTTCTCTATCGCATTTATCTCTGCTCCAAATTTTAATATCTCAAGGTGTAGAGTTAAGTATTGATTTCAAGAAAGATTTCTTTTTTAATGTAAGCATTTACAGTTATAAATTCCCTTGGCGCAATGCCTTTGTTGAATCCATACATTTTGTTATGTTGTATTTACATGTTCATTCATATCTAAGAATTACTTGATTTCCCTTGTGATTTTTTTCTTTTACCCAATGGTTGAATAAAGGCGTTTTGCTTAATATCAATGTATCTGTGAAATTTTTTCTTCTATTATTGAGTTCTATATTTATTCACTTGTGGTCAAAGAAGATGCTTTGTGCAATTTAAATCTCTTTAAAGGCATTGAGTCTTGTTTTGTGATTTATAATATGGTCTATGTCAAATGCACATGAACTTGAAAAGAATGTATATTCTGCTGATTTTGTGTGGAGTGTTCTATACATGTCAGTTAAATGTACTTGTTTCATACTATTTTTCAAGCCCTTTCTTCCCTTATTTGCCACGTGTATAGATGTTCTATCCATTATTGAAAGTGGTATATTGGAGTCTCCAACTATTATTGTAGAAATATTTTTCTCTTTAATTCTGTTAATCCTCACTTCATGTATTTAGGAATGGTATTTTTAGGTGCATATGTGTATAAGTACCCTTTCATTAACCCTTTCATTAATATATACTGTCCTTCTTTATCTGTTTTTTTACTTGAAGTTTATTTTGTCAGATATTAGTATAACCACCCCAGTTAACTTCTGTTTACAATTTGCATGGAATATTTATTCCATCCCTTCACTAAACATATTGGTGCGTTTGGGTCTAAAGTTAGTCTCTTGTGAACAGCCTATAGTACCATGATGCTTTTCTATCTATTCTGTCAATCTCTGCACTTTAATGGAGAGTATAATCCATTTATATTCAAAGTAGATCCTGATAAGGTAAGACTTTTCTCATTTTGCCATTTTTAAAAATATCTTACTGTCTTTCACAGCCTCTATTGCTGCCTTAAAATATCTTAACTTTTTTGTCTTTCACAGCCTCTTTTGATGCCTTATTTTGTTTATAGTTGATCTTTTGTAGTGAAACAGTTTAGTCACCTCATGTTCTTTAGTGTGCATTTTTTTAGATATTTTCTTTAATGTTACCATGGATTTTACATTTAACATCCTTAATCTATAAGGATCTAATTTAACTTGATACCAACTTT
>JAQZBX010099379.1:0-11481 GCA_029593785.1 Cabassous unicinctus
ATTTTTGTTATTGTTTCACAGGTCCCCGAGACTATGTTTGTTGTTTTTTCAGTTTATAGTCTCTGTGTTTTTCAGATTGGGTAAATTGTATTGCTCTGTCTCAAGTTCACTGTTTCTCTCTTCTATCATCAGCACTCTACTTTTGAGTCCACTCAGTGAGGTATATTTTTGGTTATTGAATTTTTCAATTTTATACCTTCCATTTGGATGATTTTTATCCCTTTTTTTAATTTGATGAGACTATGTTTCTAACTTGTCTCAAGAGAATTAGTGTGATGGTTAAATCCATGTGTCAACTTGGCTAGGTAATTGTGTCCATTTGTTTGTCAAGCAAGCTCTGGCTTGATTGTTACTGTGAGGTCATTTCATAGATGGATTTGCATCTGTAATCAGTTAATTGTATCTATAGCTGATTGCCAATAAAATCAACATAGAAGATTGTTTTCAGCAATATAGGGTATCTCCTCATACAATCAGTTAGAGGTCTTTAAAACCAGAACTGTGGATTTCAGGAATCAGAAAGAAGAATTTTTGCCTTAAATTCAGTCAGACAGCTTCCCCTGGGGTATATGGACTTGCTAGAGTTCAGGGTCACCTATAATGGGGTTTCCAGCTTGCAGCTTGCCCTAAAGAGTTTGGATTTGACAGACTTCACATTCACTTTTATCAGAGATTCCAGGTTGCAGCCCACACTGTGTAATTCAGACTTGCCAGCTAGCCATGGTCATGTGAGCCAATTCTTCAAAATAAGTCATAATATATAATATATGATTTATAAGATATAATACTGTAATAAGTTAAAATAAAGTAGGGACATTTTTACCACCATCATGCTACCTCAGCATCTCTAAGGTCAGTAGTAACATAAGGGGCTTTGCCATGTCATAAAGCCTTGGCATCTTAGACCCTATCATTAGGTACCTATGTGACCATCCCTGACACCAGCTTCTCCTTCTCTTCCCCACATCCTACCTGGGTTCATGCCTCCATGAAAGCCAAATACGAACTCCCCAATCTCCACTCTTGCTTAACAAATTACTTTAGTTCCACCCTTATAACATTATAAAGACATATGCCCCACATCCACTGCCACCTTTTGCTCTCCATCTGCTTGGTGGAGCCTATGCTCCTCAAGTGATTCCCCATGTGACCTTGTGAAGCTTGCCACCCCTCTCTGTTCTATGACCTGTAAGTACTAGTACATTTTTCTTTCATACATCTCTGGTGTCTCCTTGTCCTTATAACACTTGACTGTCTATATAAAGATTCTTATAAAACAATTGGTGTAGTGGGCAGGATTTGCTAGTCATGATGGACAGGAGATTCCAGACATGTCTCATGCTACACTGCTCTCTGTGTCTGATGGTGACATTGGGCTCAAGAGTCCGAATTATACATTCCTTATAACTCCTTTCCCCTTATCGAGCTTTACCAGTGAGGGGGCATCCCCTCCACAGGAACTGTTATGGCACATTTAAAGGGGTAATGCTGTCAGAGTCAGCGACTCCTATGTTGTCCCCTTGTTTCTGTTGCTTTTCATCCCCCGTCTACATTGCAGTTCAAATCCATGACAATTGATGGCACAAGACTTCATGTTTCAGGATCAGAGGCAACAAAGCCTCAGAAACCTGAGGAGGAGATCAAGGAATTGATAAAATAAAACACACCCTTACAATGGGCTTAGGCTACTAAATACAACCATATAACAACATGAAAACGCACTCCTCGGATCCCATCCTGAGAACTAGGTGCCCTATCTGTGGATGACCATTGTTTTTTGGGATGCTGCTACAGTCTCCTCTGGCATGTACTGAGACACCCTAGAATGAGAAGCAACTGCCTATGAACATTATCCATGGGGAGGCACCTCACGAATGTTTAAGCTTAAAACGCAGTGGATTAAGATCACAGTACTTAGTTGGTTCAGAGTTTCTGTTTATGGTGATGAAAATGTTTCAGTAATGGATGGTGGTGATGGTAGCACAACACTGTGAATGCAAATTAACACCACTGAATTGTATATTTAAAATGATTAAAATGTGAAATTTTAATATATGTCTAATATATATCTAAAAAAGATCACATGAGACAAGGGGGAACTTCAAACTAAAACATGTAATTTTACAACGCTGGAAGTTCAAAAATCTTAAAGATTTTGTGCAAAAAATGAGACAAAAAGGGGCAGATCGGGTTTGGAGAGTATTTAATATGGGGTTCAAGTTGGCACTCTCATCCCAGGAAATGAGGCTATTGGTCAGTGTCACTAAAGGCACCATGGCCCACCCCAAATGACTTGGATATTTATGGCATGGAAAAAAGGTGCAAGCATCCACAGAGGTTATCACCATCAAGGCAGATGCCCATTGGCAAACAATTGATGAGGTCCAATTGTTACTTAGAAAAACTGGAGTGATGCAATGGGCATATCATTCCTTGAAACATTCAGTCAGAAGAGACCTAGAGTTCATCTCCAACCCTAAGGAAACCCTTTTTGACATTGAATCATGAAAAATTTTCTTACAAGGAGCCCCCCTGATTTACCTGTCAGCCTTGCTCAACCTTATCATCATGGCTTTTACTATCCAGGAGGCTATGGACAGGGTGGAGCTACTGGCATAATAGAAGAGGGAATCACATCCAGAGTCACATATCCTGGATTATCAAGCCCCATGGTCAACATACAGGGAACCACATGGCTTTTCCCCTGGGAGTGCCCCTCTTCCTCCTTCTGCATTTCAAAAGCCCATTCCATCCTTCCTCTGGAATGTGCTTATTAAACAACTACCCTTAGTGGCACCTTTTTTCTCTTACTTTCTCCACTATAGATACTGATGTTTTAGCATGTTGTGTGGAATAAGATCAAATCCTTGGCTCTCTTGTTGGGCCATGCAAGATTGGAACCAGTGGAATTGCCCCAGCCAGTCAAGGTGATATAGGCTGCAATGTCACCTTAAACAAGATACTGTGGGTTTCCTGCCTGTGATCCAAGATCTCCTAAAAGGGGTAGTCATTGTGCCTACCATATTCCCATACAATAGCCCTATTCAGAGATTTCTTAATGCTTCCACTAGTGAAGGGTAATTAACCATCATTTATACCAACCTTAATGCACAAATCCTGCCCAACACAGCTCCTATTCCTAACATCATCTAATTAATAAAAGATATACACAGTAGCATGGACAGTTGCTTTGCTGTGACTGACTTGGCCAAAATGCTTTACTCATTGCCAATACCCAAAGAATTCTAACCACTGCCATCAAGACCTTGGCAAACTATCTTAAAAAGTCACCAAATACTAGCACTATATAGCTGACATCTGATTAAGGGACACCTCTAAAGAGGGCTTCCAAGAATACCTAGCTACACTCCCATATCATTTACAGGAACAAGGTTGAGCAATAGCACCTCCAGAAAATACAAGAAACATCAAACTCTGTCAAACTTCTGGACATTGTCTGGTCTTCTAAGAGCAGACAGATTTCCACAACCATCAAACATAAGCCCACCTCAGACACTAAGACACGCACATCACCTATTAGAATTTTTCATGGTTCTGGAGGTAACACATCCTATATCTCTCACTCTTGTTACGGTTTTCCACTGGGTAAAGCCCCGACAATGCACCTTAGAATTGGCACAACAAGACATTTCTCAGGCCATGCCCCTTGTCCCACCACAGATGGATTTTAAATTAGAGACCCTGGCCACCTCTGAATATGCCTCTTGGAATCTTTGGACCAGGCATGGCTGTCTTAGTTTGCCAAAGGGTTGCCAAAGCAAAGTACCAGAAATGTGTTGGCTTTTATAATGGGAAATTTATTAGGGTAAAAGCTTTCAGTTCTGAGGCCATAAAATGTCAAAATCAAGGCACCATTTGAGATGCTTTTTCACCAGATTCAGCTACTGGTAATCCTGGTGTCCAGCCACTTGGTGAAGCAAGATAGCGACTGAGTCTCTACTGAGGTCCCTGCCTTCCCCTCCATCTACCATCTACCAATTGAGCCCTGAATCTCAGCAGAGTTACTACACTTACTCTCCAGGTCATTGGGCTCACCCAGGACAACGTACAAGGAGATAATGATGGACAAAACGCCCATCCCAAGGAACAGAGAGTGTATGCAACTGCAAACAAGATAGTTCCATCCATCTGCCCCATGGGATCTAAGCCCCCTCTCAATTAGAAATAAAGTGGGCATCACCATCCCCAAATCCTCAGGATTGGGGAATAAACAATGGACTAAAGTAGACTTATTGTTATTCTCTTATAGATTTATTATTCTTCTAGCAATGGAAGAACTTTTATCATTGATATAAAGGCAGTGGCCACCAGAGGATCTGAGAGGATGGAGAAGGAAAAATAGGTGTAATATGGGGGCATTTTCAGGACATTGAAATTGTCCTGCATGACACTGCAATGATGGATACAGGCCATTATATATTTTGTCATAACATACAAAATTGTGCTGCACAGAGTGTAAACTATAACGTAAACTATAGTCCATGGTTAGTAGCAATGCTTCAATGTGTGTTCATCAATTGTAACAAATGTACCACACTAATGAAGGATGTTGTTAATGTGGGAAAGTGTGGGAGGGGGAGGGGATGGAGTATATGAGAATCCTCTATATTTTTAATGTTACATTTATGTAATCTAAACCTTCTTTAAAAATAAAAAAATGTTAAAAAGAACATAATCTTTTGTTTGAGATTCACCAAAATGTCACAATGGCAAGCCATGTTTCTCTTTGTACTTTAAGAGCCTCCCTTTATCTACCAACCAACATACCCCATTAGAAAGGCAAATCCTGGCTGATTATTGGGTCTTTCTAGAAATAGAGGCCCTTATAAGGCCACAACCAGTCAGCCTCACACAGAAATTCCCACAATGTCACAGGTAATAGATAATTCCCAGCAGAGACTTGGCACAGACACTGAAGTCTCACTGGTAAAATGGGAATGATACCTAGAGGAGAGGGCTAAACTTGACATACAGGGCCTTTCCAAATTACAGGAGGATGTGGCTTCCCCCATGCTTAGTTCCTTGCTCACAGATCTTGAGACACTAGAGATAGCATACCCACTACCCCCTTCTCTAGCTATATGGGAAGGTCCTTGAGACCAACTGTCTGACATGGAATGGGAGTCAGTATATCTCACCAATGGCAATGCTATCATTGCAATGTAGCTTACTGGAGGACCATGGCATACCACCTGGGCTCAAACACCTCCCTTATCCGAGATAGCTGTTTGAGGTCCACACAGTTGGAAGAGCTGGAAGCTGTCCATTTAGCCCTCCAGGATGCTCTGAGTTACTGGTTGCCCAATCTCTGAATCTTCAGTGAATTTTGAATGGGGACCAAAGGGCTGGCAGTGTGGTCTGGCCAGTGAAACAGACTGATTTTCTCATACAAGGAAGGCCCTTGTGAGGCTTCTACAATTATGAAGCTCGCAACTTCACCCATCCCTATATATGTCACACATGTTTCGCACACACTTGACCCACCACACTGAAGTCACTCTCTAATGACCCTGCTGATAAATTATCTGAAATTCATTCCTGCATAGCATAAAATTCATTCCTAGTGGGTCCTTCGGAAAATGCCCACTCAGGCCCTCTGAGCTTCCCCTGCTGACATCTCAATTACATAAGACCACTTCTCACTGGAGCCACCAAGTTTATCTTGACTATGATTTACTCTTATACCTGCTTCATCTTGGCCATCCCTACATAACATGCAACCTGGGAAGCCACAGTTCTTGGTCTCACCAATTCTATCTTTGTTCTTTTTGGGCCTCTTCACATTATTGACTCAGATCTGGGAACCCATTTTACTTCCCATAAGGCTCAATATGGGTGATCAAATAAGAAATCACTTAAAATTTTCACTTGCCTTACTGCCCTCCCCTCAGGCAGTAAGACTTATTGAGAGTTACAGTGGCTTCTTCAAAGAACTGTTACTTAAATTACTTAATGGAAAATGGATGCCAAATTGGATTAAACTTTTGCTTCAAGCTTTAATACTGCTCAATTCCAGGCAAAATGGGGTTCCATACACCCCACACAAATTGCCTCCTAAAAAAGGCCTTCTAAAATGTCTCCTAAAATACCTCAAGGGAAATCCATCCCACTTTCCAGTCCAAGATGACTATGTACTTATCAAAACAATAAACACTTCCCCCTTTTGCTGTGACTTTTCCATTGTCTTGCCACAATATGGAGAGTGGCTACCCAATCAGGGGTGAAGAGTGAAATTAGATCCCTTGATAATTGATAACCCAGCAGGACTACTGGAGGGGCTCATATTTAGACATGCCCATCCTGAGAGAAATTTCCCAGCTCCAGAAACCTTACTAGTATATATAGTACATAAAAGATGGATACTAAACCCCAGCTCTCCTGATTCTTTATAAGAATTAGAAATTATAGCTGCAGGCCCAGGCAGTGGTTCTGTGTGGGTCACAGTATGAGGCAAAAACAAACAAACTTCATCTGGTGGATGTTGTCTACATCCAGAAATGACAGCACTAAGCAAAACCAAACTCTGAGAGTTCACCATGCATGCCCCAGGGAGGGAGAAGCATTTAAGACCAAACACTTTTCCCTTTGTGGTGGTGCAGCTTCCTCAAACTGGTGGCGGCACTTCACCAAAGCTGGTAGAAAGCAAAAACTTACCCTGGCTATGGCTTATATTCTTCTTATGGCTTGAATGGATTATCAGGTTGCTGGCTGACCCAGTGGGTCTAATAATAGCAGAGGAAGCCTGCAACAATAAACAAAGTAGGTCTAATGCTATCTTCAAAATTGGACCAACTGGACATGGTGGTAAGCTATAATACATTATCTTAAGCCAGCATGCTGCCAGGCATGGGTAAATAGCCACCTAGTAAAGGTCTGTATTTTTAAAAGTGTATGCAATGGCATCAATGCCTAGAAAACATGGTCCGTAGACCCACAGATATCCGAATACTGTCCAGCGAAGTGGCCATAGACTAGCTACATGCTTAACCCCCAACTCATAGTTGGGGGTTAAGTGCTTCAGCGCACTATCTCTAAGGCTGTCAAGAGCAACCCTGATTGTTCTTCCTTAATACATCAGGCCACGTCGCTGAAGCTTAGAAAAACACTGAGAAAATGTACCTTTTCTAAATAAAATGATCCCAAATTACTCACCAAGCAGCAGCCTAGAGGTTCAATATATGTACCCTTGATCATCCCAATACCTTACCTGATATTTCTAAATCCAGCAACTGCAGGATTAATTTAAACAAATCCTGGCTTTTGCAGACCAAGAGTATGCTACTAGACAAGACCCTTTAGTCTTCACATTCATCTCCCAATGGACTAGCCACCACAGGCGACCTCATTCCAGCCCAAGTGTTCACTGATGGAGATGACAACACCCCTTGCTGCAGAGCCACCAACAATAAAGATTATACTCCCCTAAGACTTGATTTTACCAGACCCGCTTATCTTGTACCGCACTACCCTGTTTCCTGTCCTTGATCCAGATACCCAACAAGTTCAGAGATGTCTTTTCCAATATGACCACCCCTCTCCTAGAATTTCATTTCTCTGAGATCTCCGTCTACCTTCCTGGAAACCCCCAATAGCAAAAGCCACACTGCCAAACTATGAAAGATTAACCCCATGATTGCGACACTGCTCTGAGGTACATACAAACATTATGGGGGCTAAACAATGCATACGAAACCATACTAAACAGGGAATTAAATCACCCAATATCTCCCTCACCCTCTGCTGGAGAACTTGCCCATCCTATATATTCTACAAATTTTGGATGTTGGATAGAGGTCATGACCAACAGGAGTTAATGTGAATTTATAGGAATTTTCATGTGCATTGCTAAATTGTTCTCTGTAAAGATTATACCAATTCACATTCCCAACAGCAATTTATTGAGTTTTCCAATTCTCTGACCACTTACTTGCATTAAGTGGTACATTTTTAAAAAATTCTTTGCCAGTTTGGTAGATCAATTTTGTATCTCTTAATTTTTTGTTGTTGTATTTCATTTAAACTTCATGGGAGAAAAAAGTCATAGAAACCAAAATGAAGAGAATGAAAATCATCTATAGTCCCTAAATTCAGAGGAAACCAATTCTGGACATTTGTTTTACGTTAGGGGTGCTAAATTCATTTTAAAACAACACTGATGAATTGCTAATGGTTGTCTAGATCACTGGGTTGGAAGGTTTTTGTTGTTGTTGCTGCTGTTTTTTTAGAAGAGAACCCTGAAAATTATGGTTGGTGGTGAAGTGTATTTGATATTCTTTTCTATACATTTCCAAGTTTAAAGAAAACACATATTTATATTTTATCTATCTCTCTATTCATCAGATTAAACATGATTTTACAACCTGTTTTTTCTACTAAATTATTTCTTGAAAAATTCAGTAAATAGTCCATGTTAATAAATATTCTTCCACTATACCAATAATACAAATGGATAAGGCTTCTCTTACAACATTGGTTCTTAATCAATTTTAGGTTATGGATCCATTTAATACTAATGAAAACTATTGTTTCTTTCTCCAGAAAAAGTGCACCTAGGCACATCTACACAGGATTCTCTGCATAATTTCACTGTTTCTCTAGACCATGAACAACAGATCAAGAATCACTGCTTTAACAAATGCCACATTATTGAACATTTTGGTTGTTTTAAAATTTTCCGTTTTGAAAGGTATTTTATGATTGATTTCCTTGTAGCTATACCAGCATTATTTTCCTTTCCTCATACTCATAAAGTGAAAAAAATATGAGATTAAAGGGCAATGACCATTTTTGAGACAATTGATTCTAGAGTTCATTACCATTTATACATATCTAAGATCTTATGATCAACAGCATATTTATATGATACATATTTAACTAGAATTTGGAAGTGGGATTACAGCATAAATACATATTTTACTTTAAATATAAAAATAATTTATAACAAGCTGAATTAGAAAGCATTCAAGATTTCAAACATAGAAAATATATGTATTATGTAATATATTTTAAAAAAAAGAAAGTACGTTTTCTGATGCACTGGTAATAGGAGTATAAATTGCTAAAATCATTCTGTCAAGTAAATTGACCAGACCTTTGTGCCCTACTTCCAAATACTTTAAAAATGCTGATAGCTTTCCAACTGGCAACTAAGCAAATAGCATTTTATCATAAGGAAATAATACTGAATTAAAATACAAGAAAGCTAATTACAGCTTATATTTTAATACAAATAAATTAGAAGCAAAGTAAATGTCAAACAGTAGGGCTTATTTAAAAAGATTATATTCTCCAATATCTGAAAACACAGTTGCTTAAAGTCTATTTTTGACAGTAAAGGATTTTTCAAGATGTGTTTTACTAAATAAACAATGGTAGGAAAATATATTTGAATATGTTTTTGTTAAAATTCACTATAAGAAAAAAAGGCTTGAAAGGCATAGAAACCATTATGGACAGTTATTATGTTTTTAAAATAATTATAGCTCAGTAGTTAAGAGCACAAATACTGAATTTAGCCTACATGGATTCAAATCCTACCTGTGTCAGCTGCTAGCTTTATGACTTTGGCCAATGTAACTTAGCCTCTCAGTGCCTCAGTTTCCACATCTGTTAAATGGAGATAATACTATATATCTTTCTTAGTTTGTTGAAGCTCCCGTAACAAACTAGGTGGTTCAAAACAAAAGAAATTTACTCTCTCACCATTCTGGAAGCTGGAAGGCTGAAGTCAAGTTGTTGGCAGGACCATGCTCACTGCGAAAACTGTTGGGGAAAATCCTTCCTTTACTCTTCTAGCTTCTCCTGTCTGTCAGCAATCCTTGGTTTTCTTTGTCTTTTAGATGCATCTGCTTCCATCTTCACATGGCCTTATCCCCTATGTCTGTCTTCTCTCTCGTCTCTCCTTTTTATAAGGACACCAGTCATATTGGATTAGGGTCCACTCTAATGTAGTTTGGCTTTATTTTAACCAATCATATCTTCAAAAGCCCTATTTCCAAATAAGGTCATACTCACAGGACTGGTGTTTACCACTTGAACATATCTTATTGGGGGACACAATCCAACCCATAATATTTCCCCATAGGGGTGTTATAAGTGTTAAATGTTATTATATGAGAAGCAATTAAAACAATGTCTGATATAAATTAAGCACTATATAAAATTATTACATCCTAATTTATAAACAATTTCAAAAATTTACAAAAATATAAAAATTATTTGCCATTTTATACATCCTTTCTCCACAGTTGAAAAAGAATTAAAATTACAAATGAAGACAACAGAACAAAGCAAACGGCAAATATTTATTTATACATGGCTAAAATTGTAAAGTGAGGAAAGATTATGGAGGGCAAATGTAGAAATAATTTCACAGTTTTCAAGACAGTGGTATTTATTTTATAATTAGACTTATATTAACTTTATCATCAATAATACTCTTGGATATAAGAATATGACTATAAAAGTAATCTTCCTTCAGCTTTCATTTTAATATAAAAAATTGGAATAAAAAATCCACTATGTCAGCTGGCTTACAAAAATGATGGTCCATTGTTACCATAATACACTATGTAACCTCTGTAAATAGTACTGTGTAATATTTATTGAGATGGATAGATGTTCATGAGGCATTTTAGTTAAAAAAAAAAAAGTATTGGATCAGAATTAATGAATATGCACATATAGCTGTACGAGTCTCTCTCTATAAGTATGAAAGATCATACAATAAATTTTAAATGTGGTTTTTGCTCAGTAGGATTATGGTTGAGTTGCATGTTCTCTCTATTTAACAATATATTTTGTTTTTTTCTAGGATTTCTTTGTTTAGCAAACATAAATAAAAGGAAAACTAGTAGTATAAAATTAAACCTTAAAAATATGTAAATTATATTTGTCCACTGAGAATATAGCAAAGAATAGAATTAATTCTAATATCCAGTTCAGAGCCTTATGCAGAAAATTGAGTAAATTTATAGACTGAAAATAACAGAGTAATACCATAAGTTGACAGAACATTACAAGTGGAAATTTGACCATGAAATATAAAAATTGGGAAATTTTGAGCTGTATATATGTTACTATAATAAAAAAGGTTTTAAAAATGTGCAAAACATTTATTCTGCTTTTTTATTTTAAAAGTGTTTCTTATGGAAACAACTATAAATGTTACTGTAAATTTAGGTTAAAGATAACAAAGTGCACTGAAATTAAAGTAGAATTGAGAACAAAGAAAGTATCTGACAATGAAGGAATTAAGAAATGAGTACAACTGTTCATAGCACAAATACTTAAAGACCATTGCAAATAATGTTGTGATGAAAATATGTCCAAGGTATATGTATTATTTAATAAAGTTTCTGGAACAATATAAAACTGTAAAGTATGATTTTCTATTTTCTATATAAGAAATATGTATTAATTTGTTTTATGTAATTATTATGTATGTGTTATATAATGTAA
>JAQZBX010099380.1:0-11481 GCA_029593785.1 Cabassous unicinctus
CAACAAAAAAACAGGACTATATAACACATACAATGAATCTTAATGTAAACTATGGAGTATAGTTAGTACAATTATAATAATATTCTTTCATCAATTGTTACAAGGAACCACACTTACTTGTGGTTTTATTTGATCTCATTATTGATCTCTATGACTTTTGTCAGTAAGATGGAATGCCCTGAAAACTGCATTCATCTTGGGAAGACCTTCCTAATAGAAGGGCTGAAATTCAAGAACACATCAGTTTTATCACCAGCTGGTTACAAAACCAAGAAACAGACATCCCAAGGTGTAAATCCCAGATTTAATATCTTAAAATGCACAGCATGCAACAAAAGAATAAAAGATAAACAAAGAAACAAGAAATGATGGCCCATCCAAAAAAAGGGTATAAAAATACAGAAAACACCAATATAGACGAGTTGGTATGTGGACATATGGAACAAAGCCTTTAAACAGATGATCTTTAAAATGCTTAAGGAAATGAAGGAAAGTACAGAGAAAGAACAACAGGATATCAGGAAAACAATCAATGAACAACATGAGAACCAAAGTAAAAGAGATAGAAATTTTTAAAAGGAACCAAACAGAACTTCTGGGGTTTAAGACCACAATAACTGAAATGAAAAATGCCCAGGAGGTTTCAAGAGCATGTTGGACTGGAAGAAGAATCAGTGAACTTGAAGGCAAGGCACTTTAAATGAGTCAGGCTGAGGAGAAGAAAGCAAAAAGAAATATTATAAATAAAAATAGCCTAAGAGAGCTATTGGGCACCATCAATCACACCAATATTCACGTTATGGGAATCCCAGAAGGAAAAAAAGAGAAAAGTCAGAAGGAATAGTGAAATAAATAATGACAAAAAACTTCCCAGACATAGCAAAAGACATGAATATGCACATCCAAGAAGCTCAGAAAATACCAAACAGGATAAATATGAAGAAAAATACAACTGATCATATATTTATTACATTATCAATTACAGAGGGCAAGGAGAAAGTTCTGAAAGCTGCAAGAAAATAGCAATGCATTACATACAAAGGAATCCCAATAAGATTGAGGGGCGATTTCTCATCAGAAACCATGGAAGAAATGGTTGAAATACTTAAAGTGCTAAAGGAAAACAATTGCCAGCCGAGAATTTTATATGTGGTGAGACTCTCTTTCAAAATGAGAGAGACATTAAGACATTTTCAAATAAATAAAAGCTGAGGGAGTACTAAACACTAAATCTGCCCTACAAGGAATGTTAAAGGGAGGCCTTCAGATTGAAATGAAGTAAAGAAATAAAGATCTGGGGTAAAGGTAACCTTTTGAGTAATTATAAATGTCAGTATTATTGCATTATATTGTTTGTTATATAACTCACTTCTTACATCCTACAGGTGCTAAAATGCAAATGCAAAAGAGATAATGATATTTATAGGGTTTTGGACTTCCAATGTAGAAAGATTTAAGTGGTAACAAGTATGAAAAAATGCTGGGGGGACATAGGGGTATAGGAAAAGTATATGTGCATACTACTGAAGTTAAGTTGGTATCAAACTAAATATAATTATATATTTAGGATGCTAAATATTAACCCTTTGGTAACCACAAGGAAAACAAATAAAAAATATATTCAGATGGAAATGAGAGTGCACTTAATATTGCACAAAACAATAAAGTTAATAAATATAAATGTAGGTTTTACAGATATTAGAGACAAAAAAGTTATAAGACTTACAAAGGCTAAATAGCAAAATAGCGGAAAAAATACCTGTACTATCAGTAGTGACTTTAACTATAAATGGATTAAACTCTCCATTTAAAAGGCAGAGATTGATAGAATGGTCAAAAACATGAGCCAACTGTATGTTGTCTGCAAGAGACTCACCTTAAAGTCAAAGATACAAGCAGATTGATGGTGAAAGGATGGAAAAACTATACCATGCAAGTAGTAACCAAAGAGAGCTGGGGTGGCTATAATAATTTTGGATAAAATATATTTTAAGTCAAAAACAGTTATGAACAGCAAATATGGTCATTACATAGAGATAAAGGGGACAATTCAACAGGAAGATGTAGTAAATATAAATATATATGCACCTAACAGCAGAGCCCAACAACATATGAAGCAAATATTGACAGATTTGAAGGGAGAAACTGATGGTTTTTCATTAATAGAAGGAGACTTTAACACACCATTCTTAATAATGGATAGAACATTTAGTCAAAAGACCAATAACAAAGTATAGGATTTGAATGTTACGCTAAACCAACAAGACCTAACAGGCATATAAAGAATGCTGAACCCAGTAATTACATAATACGTATTCTTCTTGAGTGCACATGGATCATTCTTCAGGAAAGAGCATATGTTGGGTAACAAAACAAATATAAATAAATTCAAAAATACTGAAATCATACAGTGTATATTCTCCAACCACAATGGAATTAAGCTAGAAAACAGTAACAGAGGGATAAAGGGAAAATTCATAAATATGTGGAAATTAAATAAAATAATCTTAAACAACAAATGAGTTAAACAGGAAATTAGAAACAATATTAGGAAATATCTTGTTTCTACACAAACCTTATGAGATGAAGCTAAGGAAGGCCATGCTGAGAGGGAAATTTATGCTGTAAATAACTTACATTAAAATGGAAGAAAGACTTGAAATCGAGACCCAAGCTCAAAACTGGAAGAACCAGGAAAAGAAGAGCAAAGAAAGCAGAAGGAAGGAAATAACAAAGATTAGAGAGAAGATAAATGAAATTGAAAAAAACAATAGAGAGAATGAACAAAACCAAAAGTTGGTTCTTTGAAAGGATCAACAAAAGCCAAAAACCTTTAGCTAGACTGACAAAGAAAAAAAGAGAGAGGATGCAAATAACAAAAATCAGAAATGAAAAAGGAAACATTACTACCAACCCTATTGAAATAAAAAAGACTAAGTGGACACCATGATCAAATGTATGTCAATAAATTAGATAACCAAGATAAAATTGACAAATTCTTAGAAACACAAACTATCTACATTGATTCAAGAAGAAAGATTTCAACAAACCATTTACTACTAAAGAGATTGAATCTGTAATCTAGCCTCCCCCCCTCCCCCCCGCAAAAACCCAGGACCAGATGGCTTCACAGGGATATTCTACCAAACATTCCAAGATTTCACTGCAATTCTACTCAAACTCTTCCAAAACAATGAAGCAGAGGGAACACCCCCCAACACATTCTACAAGCCAATATCACTCTCATTCCAAAGCCAGAAAAACATAATATAAGAAAAGAGAACTATAGATGAATATCTCTTATGAATATAGATGCAAAAGTCCTCAGCAAAATACTAGAAACCTGAGTCCAACAGCACATTAAAAGAATTATACACCATGATCAAGTGGGACTTACCTGTGGAATGCAAGGTTGGTTCAACATAAGTAAATCAATTAATGTAACACACTTCATTAACAGAATGATGGAAATCAACCACACGATCATCTTAATAGATGCAGAAAATATATTTGACAAGATACAGCACCCTGTCTTGATAAAAACACTTAGAACACTAAGAATAGAATGAAACCTCCTCAACATGGTAAGGCACATATATGAAAAGCCCACAGCTAACATTTTACTTAAGGGTAAAAGACTGAAAGCTTTCCTTCTAAAATTAGGATGCTCACAGTCACCACTGTTATTCACCATTTCACTGGAAGTACTTGCCAGAGAAATTAGCCAAGAAAAAGTACTAAAAGGTATCTAAATTGGAAAGGAACAAGTAAAACTTTCATTCTTTGCAGATTTCAGGATTTTCACCATATATAGGAAATCCTGAAAAAGCCACAATAAAGATACTGGAGCTAATAAATGAATTCAGCAAAGTGGTGGGATAAAAGGTCAACACACCAAAATCAATAGTGTTTCTATACACAAGCAATAAACAGTCAAAAGAAGAAATGAAGAAAAATTCCAATCACAACAGGAACTGAGGAATCAAATATCTAGGAATCAATCTAACCAAGGATGTAAGGATGCAAAGGAATTGTACATGGAAAACCACAAAACATTGCTAAAAGAAATTAAAGAGGACCTAAATATATTAAAGAATATTGCATATTCATGGATGGGAAGACTAAACATCATTAAGATGTCACTACTACTCAAAGCAATTTATAGATTCAATGTAAGCTTAATCAAAATTCCACTTACCTTCTTTACAGAAAAGGAAAAGCCAATCATTAAATTTATGTGTAAGGGTAAGGGATCCCAAAGGGTTAAACTCATGCTGAAAAAGAAGAATTAAATTGGAGGACTCACACTTACCTATCTTAAAACTTATTACAAAGTCACAGTATTCAAAACAGTACTGGCACAAGGACAGACATATAGCTCAATGGTACAGAATTGAGAGCTCAGAAATTAGCCCTGATATGTATGGCCAACTGATTTTTGACAAGGTGGCAAAAAACCAACTATTGGGAAAAAATAATCTCTTCAACTGATGGTGGTTGGAAAACTGGATTTCCATTTGCAAAAGTAAAGAAGGAGGGCCCCTACCTGACAATATGTACAAAATTACCTCCACTGGAACTATGAAATTCCTAGACAAAAATGTAGGGAAGCATCTTCAGGATCTTGTGTTGGGCAATGTTTTCTTAGACTTACACCCATAGCACCAGCAACAACAAAAAAATGATAAATGGGATCTCATCAAAATAGAAAAAAACTTTTTCTCCTCAAAGGACTTTATCCTGAAAGAAAAAGACAACCCATACTATGTGAGTAATTATTTGGAAACCACATATCTGATAAAAGGATTAATATCCAGTATATATATAAAGAAATCCTTCAACTTAACAAAAAGACAAACAACCCAATTAAAAATGACAGAAGACTTGAACAGACATCTCTCCAAAGAAGATATACAAATGGCCAGAAAAGATGTTCAACACCATTAGCCATCAGGCAAATGCAAATGAAAACCACATTGAGATTCCATTTCACATCCATTAGAATGGCTGCTTTTTTTAAAAAAATGGACAACAAGTGTTGGAGAGGATGTAAAGAAATAGGAACACTCATTCATTGCTGGTGGCAATGTAAAATGGTGTAGCCACTGTGGCAGACAATTAGGAATTTCCTCAAAAAATTAAGTATAGAATGACCATATGACCCAGTAATCTCACTACTAGGTATATACCCAAAAGAATTGAAAGTAGGGGCTTGAACAGATATTTGCACACCAATGTTCAAGGCAGTACTATTCACAATTGCCAAAAGATGGAAGCCACCCAAGTGTCCATCAAGCAATGAATGGATAAATAAAATGTGGTATATACATAGGTTGGAATATTATTCAGCCTTAAAAAGGAACAAAGTCCCAATATATGCAACAACATGGATGAACCTTGAAGACATGATGTTGAGTAAAATAAGCCAGAAACAAAATGACAGATATTGTATGATCCCTCTGATTGGAAACAATTAGAAAAAGCAAACTCATAGAGTCAGAATCTATAATATAGGTTACCAGGGGACAGGGTGGGGATAGGGAATGGGAAGTTAAGGCATAAAATATACAAGGTTCCTATTTGGAATGATGGAAATGTTTTGGTAATGGATGATGGTGATGGCAGCACAACATTGTGAACGCAATTAACATCACTGAAATGTATATCTGAATATGATTAAAAGGGGAAACGTTAAGATTGTATATATGGTAACAGCATAAAAATTTTAAAAAAATCCATGAAACCACATTATACAAACAGTGAGCCCTAAGTTAAAGCATGGACTTTAATTAATAGTACAATTATAAAATTGTGCTATCATCAATTGTAACAAACATTCCACACTAATGCAACTTGTTGGTGGGGTGGTATATGGGAATTACTTATTTTGTGCATGATTGTTCTGTAAACTGACAACTCATATAATAAAGAAAAAAACAAAAACAAAAAAGAATCTGTGGACCTGGAATCCAGGCAGCCGTATATTTTAACCTTTCCTTGGATTTTTCTAATGTGTAGCTAAGGTTGACATCATTAATTGAAAGGAATAAAAGTCGGATAAAATTGCATAACATAGCCCTCCCTAAGTCAGCTACATGAGTGATCACATTAATCACTGGATATATAAGTTTTTGAGTAAAAAATGGGGTAATTACAAATTAAAACTTGCTCCCTTTATAGCTTTCATGAGTTTCAACACAAAGCCTCAGAAATTAAATTATAAGAAGTAAAATATACTTATTATGTTATTTGAAGGGAATACAAATTTCATTTCTCATCAAAGAATCTAAAATTCCTAAACATGGTTTTCCCTGATTTGATCAGAGCTTCCTCTTGAATGCTTCCATTTACACTTCCATTTATCATTCCTAGAAAAAAGAAACACATTAAAACTAGAGATTTTGTTTCTGCTACAGCGATCAATGGTTATTGATAACAACAGCAATTTTTGTCAACAGGATAAAAAACATCAATTTATGAGATTGGGGATCTTTTTTCTCTAATGTGTGGAACAATGAAGACAGATTTTGCCACAGAATGTACTATTCTGTTATATTTTACGCTGATAAGGTTTGGTGAGTAATCATTAAATCTGATGAGCTTGTTATTGTAGTTATTTTTTAGAATTCTACAGCAGAAATTAGAATCAATTGCTTCTGAAAGGTGGTCTGGTATCCATCAGGATTGCTTAGAAAAAGATGACTGGTAGTTCTGAACTAATAGATTGGAATCTAGGATCACTTTTGCCTTCATGCACTGGAAATAGACTTTAGAAATTAGCACAGCTATGGGCCAGGACAAGTCATAATTCTCTTCCTTCTATTCTGCTTGATTTGTGGCTTTGGCCCCAAGTAACTGGAAAGTCAATTTAAAACATTTTTGTACCCCTATTTTGCACATCATTCCAGGATTATGATATTTATCAGGAGCAGCTCAGGAAACCCTGCTATAACTCCTCTGGTATCTTACTGGTTAAGAAAATATAATTATCATTATTATGCATAAATACCTTAGGACTGATGCATGAAAAACACTTTTTGTTGTATTGAAATATACTAGAATTTGAAAATCCCCTCCTAACAAAATGGGATGCTATGTATTTCAACATTGTTTAAATGTAATTAAAACCAAATTTTAAATATTTTTCTTTATAAAGTAGAAGTCTCTGAATTTTTTTTCCAGCAAGTGAAAAAATTTTATTTCACAGTTGAGTTTAAAACCACAAAATTACTAGGTTCTTCATATAAAAACAGTAGTTCAGATACCCTATACTTTCTAGAAAATGATTATATAGACCCTCTCAAAGAAAAAAAAATCACCACATTATATGGTTTCAGTTAGTTTACTTAGAAAAACTTCTGGACTGATTCCTAAAACATACCATTCCACCACTCTGCATCTTTTGGTTCAAAGTATAGCTTATTGTCACTTGAGTACTGATCCTGCACTGTTACTGTGTATATTTGATAATACACATATAGTCTGGTTTATCACTTAATGTTCCATTGGTTCATCAGCCTTTTCTGCAGGTTCATCAGAAGGTTGAGCAGGCTGTGCTTTTCTCTGTGGTCTTTCTTCAAGACTTTCCAGGAATGGAGACATATCATCATCATCATAGATTGTAAACTCCAAGTCTTTATCAACAATTCCAATGGAAATATTCTTTGTAGTTAGGTCCTACTCTGCAGGAAGTGTCTCTCTTAAGGCACACAGACCATGTATAACCAGTTCATTCAAGTTACACTCCATAAACTCAGACATATGTCTCTCCAGGTAAGTACGAGCTGATTGAGAACAGGCTCCAATGGGCATAGCTCTGCAGTCAAAATAGTTAGCAGATGGACAGGTTTGGAAAATGTGAGGGCCCATATCTTCATAACCAACAATGAGCAATCCCACACCATATGGTCTTCGGCCATATCCCTGTGTTGGTATTAGGGTCTTGCTTCTCCCTGTGTCTCATCGTTCTAAGATGAGACACAGGGAGAGGTCTGTCAAATACAAATCTGGGATCCAAACACTCCTGGGGCATAAAATTACATAACAGTCTAGCATCCGCAGTAAGTTCTGCAATTGAGATACCAATATGGCTGTCAATTGGAGATTTTTTTTTTTTTTTTGATGGGCTGCAAGCTGTGATTGTGCCCTCTTCAATGTAACCAAAACTGCATGGATGTTCGATTTCAGACCAACTGTGGCTGAACCTTGCTTGACAGCTTCCATTGCATATTCAATCTGATGAATCCTGCCCTGAGGGCTCCAAACAATGACATTAGTGCCATACTGGTTGCAAACATGGCTCCAGCACAGGACTGACTGTGGCCTCCTGCAAAGCTGTGGATCAAGGCGTGATGCCAAGTCTCTGAATTTTAATTTATTTATTTTATAGAACACATTTATAATTTATGTTTTATAGTAAATATTGATTATTAATTTCCATTTGAATTTATTGACTCATTCAAAATTATAAAGATTTCAGGATGGTACATGTTTTATTCTTTTTAAATGTCATATATATATATAAGCTGATATTCACAGCTTGTGTAAACACTTTCCTTTGAGTATGAGCTGAAGTTTGATGACTTGCTTTTAACCAATATGATATGGCAAATTTGCAGAGATGTCACTTCTATGATTAGGTTACAAAAGATTCTGTTTTTCCATCTTGCTATAAAAATTTCTTTTTTGCCTTCTTGGCTTTTGCACTTTGATGAAGCAAGTTGCCATGTAGGAGAGGCCCACATGGCAAAAAGTGAGGGTAGCCTCCATCCAAAACCCAGCTAGGAATGAAACCCCTCCATCCAACATTCAGGAAGGAAATGAATTATGCCAACAACTTCTTGAGTTTGTAAGGGGATCCTTTGCCAGTTGAACCTTTAGATAAGACCCCAGTCTCGACCCACCCCTTGATTGCAGCTTTATAGAGAGACCCTGAACCCAAGGAACCAGCTAAGCCATGCCAGGTTTCCTGACCCACAGAAATTGTGAAATAATAAATGTGTGTGTGTTTTAAGCCATTAAGTTTTGGGGTCATTTGTTACATAGCAATAGATAAGTAATATACTGTTCAATCATTCTACTTTTATTTCATTTATTTTTTAGCAAAAATATATTGATAGCTACTTTATACAAGGAACAGTGGTATATATTGTGAACACAAAGCTAAATGTTATATCTTCTCCCTCCCTCTCAATGCCCATGCAAACTTAGTTTGAGTGTATAAAAAAATGTTCAATTTGTGCATATTTTATTGAATTTAACTATTATAAAACCTAATTTTCCTAGAAATTCCCATAGAATATGAATTCCAATATAAAATTCAATTTGAATCTGAAGTTATAAAGCCTAAGTTGCAATCCTGTGTGATTTTTAAATATTTGGTTGAAAAATCTCTGTCTGGGCTGAAATGATATCATTAGTCTGCAAAATGGTATTTGTACTGAGGAAACAATTGAGGAAAACCTGCTTTTCACTCTTTTTAAAACATTATTAGACTTAAAGCAAATAATTCTTATTGTTTTTTCCTATACATCTATATTAGAATTGGATTACTACTTTGATGCCATCAAGGTAAATATTTTTGGCTAGATTATGTTTATGTATCATGTTATGGAAAATATTCTTTTGAAAAAACAACTATCCCAAAAAGTTAGAAGTTAAGATGCCCTTCAGTAACTGTGACTTCCCCCAAAGACAGTGGAGTATCATATTAGAGAGAGAGAGAGACAGTATATTTTGTCATATCTTCAAAAAAAGTACTCACCTCAGGTTGTACATTAGAACTATGATGTCGTTGGATGCTACTTTTCAGAATAAGTCCATATGTAAAACATATCTAAATCACTCTCTATATTGCAACTGCATTCATTTTCCTTCCATCACCCAACACCAAAACATAGTAAGATGTGGGTGGTTCATATTAAAATCTGTGAGAATAGTGAACTTTTGATATTTGCCTCAAGGAAATCTTGTTCAGTGATTTTATATTTATTTTTGGGTAACTAATACTTAGCATCGACAAATACTATATGATAGATCATATGTGAAATAAGATTTTATTTGCCTCCTAATACAGAGACTGGTCAAAACCACAACTGAAATATACAGTATATACACAAAGTACAAAATACAGTCTGGTACACAGTAGCCAATTAAAAAACAATACAAATTATTGGTTGTGTTTTCAATTATGACTATATTTTGACAATTAATATATAGTATCTATGAATATCATCATGAATGTTTTTTAAATGACCATGAATGTTGATGCCCAATTATTAAATGATACCAGAGTCATCTTTAGGAAGTAGTAATAAAACTAAGCTTCAAGAAGAAAGTAAGTTATAGACATTACCATTGCTCCCTTTTATCTTTTCTTTGAACTTCACAATTTTCTATGTTTATTTTTAGTATTTGTTCACACTTAGTTTTATATTGTGTTAATTTAGTGATACGGGAAACACCAGCAGTAACTCCAGAAGAAGGAATGTGGGCAGAACCAATGCAAATTTCTACTCAAATTTTTATGACTTTACAGTTTCTTAGTAAGTATTTGGAAACCAATTTAGGGCAATTTGTGTGCATGATATTCATAATTTTCTGTGAGTGTTGTGGGCTGTTCTGACATATTTTAACAATTATATTTTATGTATATATTTACATATTAATTTACTTCTGCCATTCCTTGTTGCAAATTATTTATTTGATTCGCTGGAAAAGATTCAGATAAATAAGACTCACAAATAAGAAAGCAATAGCTCAAAATTATGAAAAGTTACAATGATAAACAAACTTTAACTTCAAGTATTAAATTCAACTCTTCTCTCCTGGTTGAAAAGGAATATTTATTACATATTCTTGTAGTTTGGTAAAGGAAAGTATACCATTGTTTCAGAACAAACATATTGTTTTGATAAATTCTAGGTGATTTTTCATATTAGGCATTTGGAGGTACATTATAGTACGTAATAATGGTGAATGCCCTAAAATGATGTGTTTTTTTTTAAATAAAAGATGGAGGAATATTATTACTATGGGCTTGGACCAATTTATATTGATTATTAATTACAATCAAATATTAAAATAAGGAATGGGAAGTTAAGGCTTAAAATGTGCAAGGTTCCTATTTGGAATGATGGAAATGTTTTGGTAGAGGATGGTGGTGATCGTAGCACAAAGTTGGGAACATAATTAACAGCACTGAAATATATATCTGAATGTGATTAAAGAAGAAATGATAGATTGTATATATGGTAACAGAATAAAATTAAAAAGCAAACAAACATGGAACTGCACTACACAGGCAGTGAACCCTGAGTTGAACTATGGACTATTGTTGGTAATACAATTGTAAAGGTATGCCATCATCAGCTGTGGCAAGTGTTCTGCACCAACACAGGGTGTTAATAATAGGGTGGTATATGGGACCCCTGTATTTTATACATGATTGTTCTGTGTGCCCACAATTTCTCTAATAAAGAA
>JAQZBX010099381.1:0-11481 GCA_029593785.1 Cabassous unicinctus
TTTTGATGACGGATTCAATCTCCTTAATTGTGATTGGTTTGTTAAGTTCTTGTATTTCTTGTAGCGTCAGTGTAGGTTGGTTATGCATTTCTAGAAATTTGTCCATTTCATCTAGGTTGTCTAGTTTGTTGGCATATAGTTTTTCATAATATCCTCTTATGATTCTTTTTATTTCTGTGAGGTCATTTGTAATTTCCCCTCTTTCATTTCTGATTGTATTTATTTGCATATTCTCTCTTTTTTTCTTTGTTAGTCTAGCGAGGGGTTTGTCAATTTTATTGATCTTCTCAAAGAAACCAGCTTTTGGTTTTGTTGATTTTCTCTATTGCTTTTCTGTTCTCATTTTCATTTATTTCTGCTCTAATCTTTATTATTTCTTTCCTACTGCTTGCTTTGGGATTGGTTTGCTGTTCTTTTTCTAGTTTCTCTAGTTGTTCCGTTAAATCTTTGAGTTTAGCTCTTTCTTGTTTTTTAATATAGGCATTTAGGGCTATAAATTTCCCTCTCAAGACTGCCTTCGCTGTATCCCATAAGTTTTGATAGAAGCCATTACTCTTTGACTCATATTTTCTTACACTGAACATTTAAAGGTTTTCCATTTTCTTGGTTAAGAGATTTTTTTTTGCAATTTTTTAACTTAATGGAATTTACTACTTTGCCTTTAATAAACCAACTCTAGGGATTTCACATAAGGGCTCATTTTATAAAAGCAGTTTAAAATCTTGATATTGAGGGAAGTAGCAGTTTTTAAATTATGTATTTTTTTCAGTATTGAAGAATGTCGCAATATAATCATGCAGTTTGGTGTTCGGGAGGTCACAGCTGCCCAGGTTGCAAGGGTTTTGGGAATGATGGCTCGAACTCATTCAGGATTAACAGACGGTATTCCATTACAGGCAAGTGTGTAGAATTCAGGCATTTTATGAAGTGAGTTAATGGCCTTTTGTTTGTTCTTTCTTTTAAAAAATTAAAATATATGTTGTTTTACCAACCAGAGCTGAACACATTGTTTAATTGAAGTTTTACCTCTGCAGAGCATCTCTGCTCCTGGTAGTGGGATCTGGAGTGATGGAAAGGATAAAAGTGATGGAGCACAGGCGCACACATGGAATGTAGAAGTGTTGATTGATGTTCTCAAAGAACTGGTGAGTATGTGTGAGCATGGTTTTTGTTTGATTGCAATGTTATGATGTAGCCCAAAGAAAGAAAGTTTTAATGAATAAAATGCTCACCTGAATGAGAGCAACAATATTGTAAATTCACCAATTTCAATGAAATTAAAACAACAACAGAAAACAGTAGTAACGTGTCCCAAGATAATTAGGTCCTGGAAATAGTATGTAATCAAACTCAAGTTTTTTTCATTAGTGGTTGTTGCCATACAATTCAGAACCAGTGCACTACTGGGCTGAATTGGTGAGTTCTTTTGGGGACTAACTTGTTGGGAAGTAATGATTGCATGAAGAATTACTGAGAAGAAGGGGAGTTTCCAAAATGTTTTCTGGTAAGTGCAACAAAAACTATTGCCAACTCTTGTTCATAGTGAATAGGAATAATAAAAATCCACACTTACCTTTCCACTTCTGGGTTATCTACAATCTAAATAATTGTATCCCAAATAAAGTACTGCCTAAAATGTTGAAATATTTAAACAAAAGAATGAAACATCGAGACATTGAAAGGGAGTGATGAAATTTAGGCAGTGGGAAAATTGTGTAGTCAAGGCTTAACATTGTCAGTCTTGTTCATAAAATGTCAGGAAACAAAATGTGACATTTGAGTACAAAATACACACACAATTCTTTGAGATGTCTAGATCATATATCTTATCTCATCTTCAGTTTTCCATATTTTCAGTTTATAAGAAAAATCTGGTTACGGAGAATCATGCTATTCTCTGTATCATCTTACCACTACCAACATCAGTGAGTTTTCTTTTTACTTTTCGTTTAATGATTGATGGGTTTTCAGTGTTCAAGCTGTTCTCTTTCAGCAATAGTAAGAAAAGAATATAGGATCATTGCAGAAAACTTGGAAAAATGGAAGAAAAAGAAAACCAAAATAAAACCAGTTTCATCACTTACAGAAAACCACTTAATATTTTGTTTTTATCTTGAAAAAGTGGAAAGCGTGCCTTTTTTATTCAGTAGTTCTATTTTTGTACTTTACTGCCCTATTTAAAAAACTCCTTTTAAAAATTGCTAAGTACAGTTTTCCACGGTTTTTTTGTTTTGTTTTTGTTTTGCTGGGGTCAGGGGACCTAGTTTTCCACATTATTTGGAGTCTGTTTTCTTCCTGGTTTCAGAGAGAGAACTGACTGTAAATTAAAAGCCCATACTATGGGTTTGAACAATTGACTCCGTTACCTATTTTTTCTTTTTCCTTTCTCTTCCCATATATTAGAGTTTTCTATACATTTTTTTTAAACTAATCAATTTTACTGATACATGTTTCTGTACATTCTTTGTGGGCAGGGACCAGAGTTTCAGATACACATGGGGCCCATTGTTTGGTTTGTTGATTGCCCGAAGGATGGGAGGGGGAACCTCACAGGCATGCTTGTGGATTTGTCAAACTTGTTTCAATCTAGGATAATATTGTGTAATTGTACATTTATGGTACTGTTATAGCCAGTCCTCAAAACAAATTAAAAAAAATAAAATTTTTTTTTCGGAAGAGAAAACACTGAAAATAAAGAATGCAGAGATGATAAAAGCTAATTATAGCCCCTATCCATCTTTTGAGACATCCACTCTTTCTCTTCCAAATTGGGCTTATTCTAGAACCTTGCTACTTAAAAGTTTAGTCCCTGGTCCAGCAGTATTGGCATCACTTGTGACACCTATGCAAGGTGTTAATAATAGGGTGTTATATGGGAATCTTTTATTTTATGAAAGATTGTTCTGTAAATTCATAACTTTTCTAATTTAAAAAAAAATAGGATGCTTCTAAGGGATATCTTTAGTTAATTAAAAAATGATGTTTGGGTTGATATGTCTTTACCACTTTATTCCAAAAATGATAGAATCTTAGTGTAAAAAGAAGAGATGCTGAGTGAAGAGCTATTTATTTGACAGATTGTTATGGAAGCTATAGTTAGAGCAAAAAGAAGAGGGTTCCCCTTACATACTCACAAGTTCAAAAGGATGACATGAACTTAAAGGTTGGAAAACCTTGTTCTTAAAGCCCTTTTATCCTGAATATTATGAATTTACTTCTCTATCTCTTTGAGAAAGCCAGAAAGATTAAGATAAGAACACCTTGATTAAATTACTGATTTAATTTGGCTCTTTGTATGAAAACATCAAAACATGCACATTTTTGTTCATTAAACTTTGACATGCTTGTTTCCTTTTTAGAACCCGAGTTTGAATTTCAAGGAAGTAACTTATGAACTGGACCATCCTGGATTTCAAATTCGTGACAGTAAAGGACTTCATAATGTGGTTTATGGCATTCAGAGGGGTCTGGGTATGGAAGTGTTCCCAGTTGACCTCATATATAGACCTTGGAAACATGCAGAAGGCCAGGTAAGTGAATGGTGTGAAGCTGTAGGTAGGATGCAAAATAATGACTTATATATAGTGCCATCTGCCCAATGATCGAAATATTCTTTTAGGGTAGAGTTTGTTTTGCATAGCTCAGCAAACAGGTACTGTCAAAAATGTTGAAGGACTATCATTACAGTTTTAATACTAGTCAGACTCAGTTGAGGTGCAGCAATCAACTTGTTTTCCCAGTAGTTTAATGAGTTTGTCTCAAGGCCATCTCATGCACTTTTCATCTGTCCAAATTATCTGTGGAGTTTGAATGATTTTAAAGAGAAACTTTCATTCTTAAACCCTTAAAATTGAGATTAGCCTAATGAAAGTATTTCTAAGTTTCATGGCATTTATAATCACGTATAGTGGTAAGGACATTTCTTCTCTTGTTCCAGCTCTCCTTCATTCAGCATTCCCTTATAAATCCAGAGATCTTCTGTTTTGCTGACTATCCCTGTCATTCTGTTGCCACTGATATTCTGAAAGCACCACCAGAGGATGACAATCGAGAAATTGCCACATGGTAAACACTCTGATCTAGCTTTTCTTTATATGGTCACTTTTTCTTTTTTTTAGGATATAAAATTTATAGTGAGCAAATATATAGTTAAGAGATTTAAATGTAGTATTTTTAATGAACTTTTATTTTTAGGTATGTTGAAAAGTCTCAACTACTTTTCGAATTATGTTTTGATACATATATGAGATCTTGTCATAAGTGATGCTAAGTGTTGTTTTTATATAGGGGTGTTAAAAAAGATTTTTATATCTTTTTAATGCTCTTATCACTGGACAGTTACATCATAAGTGTGTCACTAGGTATTTTCAAAAGCTTCAGAAATTTGTAATTGTCAGATGTTGGGAGGAGGTTCATATGGCTTTCCTTAGTGTTAAGATTCCTTTCTTCTTTCTGTAGATTTGCTTGTGTTCTTGTAAGTGACTCAAGTTGGCCAACCCATCTATTATAATGCTTTCAGCTAAATTATCCAGTTTCTCTGAGTTCCAGTTTCTAATTTCTGAAGGACAATCTGACCCTGAACCAATAACTAGATTAGGTTTCTCCTGGAACTCTTGGTCCAGTCGTATAGCTCTCTGGGGATGTGAAGTAAGGATGGTGAAAGTACTTACATTATTGTTGGAATACATACATGGCTACAGGGAGGGCGTGGGCTAGATAGGTCTCTAAAGGGCATCTACTTTATAATGTCTCTGATGGGCAGGAAAGTTAAACATTTTAAGAAGTGTGAGCCAGAAAATCTTTGTAGCAGCTACTCAACTCTTCCATTGTAGCATGATAGGTAAAATGGTTGTTGCTCTGCTGCAACAAAACTTTATACCAGAATGAGCCTTGGGGCAGATTTGGCCTATGGGATGTAGTTTGCAGACCCCTTTTCTAAAAGATTGACTCAGCCAATGATTTATTCTAATGTATATTCTTTTCCCAGGTGCTAGCCAATGTTGGATTTACAAACTTTGTTGATTTTTAAATGACATCATCATATTTAACAGTTCCTTAATATAGCTAGCAGTATACATTTAAGTTTCTCTAATTGTCTCAAATATGTCATTTAACAATTGGTATGCTTGAGGATCCAGACAGGTCCACATAGTTGTAAGATTCTTTAAGTCTCTCTCCTCCCTCTTTTTAAATTCATTTTTTGAGAATTGATTTGATGAAGAAATAGAATCATTTGTCCTCTACCCCACATTATGTGTTTATTTGTGGTATTTGATTTGTCCTTTTTCATGGACTGAGGATAGAGTTATATCTTCAGACTTGATTAAAGTTACCAGTCTCCACGTGGTGCAAGAATAATTCATAAGCGGTTGCTGAGAACTTGCTCTTACATCACATCTGGGGTCACCTAAGTTTCAACTTCGCATTACCTAAGTAAATGATAAGGCTGCATGTTTGTGTTTTTTTGCATATACATTATGTTTACTATGTGTATATTTTGGATTTTTGACTATTTCTAAACTCTGATGTTTGTTTCTAGTTTTCATTCCAGTAACAGAGAATATTGATGTTTCTTTGGTAAGGAGCATCATGATTATGCAAACTTAAAATGGTTTCACCTTCTCTATCATTCTCTATTATTTTGGACTGCCTTTGAAATTAGTTTGGAAGCATACCAGCACAAATATATATATATATATATATATATATATTTAGTAGGTACTGGGGATTGAACCTGGAACCTCATGCATGGAAAGTAGGCGCTCAAGCACTGAGCTACATCTGCTCCCACCAGCATATATTTTGAAATGAGCATTACCAATTTAACCAAAAGTTTAAGTTATAAAAAATCTTTAAAATTTTCAAATATTAAAAGACGGTAGCTTCTTTTTTGAGGGGGCACTCTTGGTTTTGTCCTAACTGGCATCCCTCATATGGAAAACTTTGTATACTTGGACTTTCACTGATAGAGCATCTTACTTCCATTCTTGTTAGGAAGAGCTTGGATCTGATTGAATCTCTGCTGAGGCTTGCAGAGGTGGGGCAGTATGAGCAAGTCAAACAACTCTTCAGCTTTCCTATCAAACACTGTCCAGACATGCTGGTATTGGCCTTACTACAAATCAACACCTCCTGGCACACCTTGCGCCATGAACTCATCTCCACTCTGATGCCAATTTTCCTTGGAAACCATCCTAATTCTGCTATTATTTTGCACTATGCATGGCATGGGCAGGTAAGACATGATTATTTCCTCCTCATCATTTTTTCATTTAAATAATTGACATTCTTTGGAATATTTAGGACATTCAACTAGAGAAATTTATTGTAAATCTTTGAATTGTAACTGTATTAGTTAGCCAAAGGGGTGCTGATACAAAGTACCAAAACTAAAGGGTATTTATTTGGGGTAGAAGCTTACAGTCAAAGGCCCTAAAGAGTCCAACTCAAGGTACCATAAGAGGCACTTTCTCACCTAAAGTCTGTTCCCATGTGTTGATGCAAGATGACTGGTGACATGTGCAAGGGTTCAGCCTCCCTTCTTCCTCTTAAGGCTCTGTGGTCCCAACTTCCTCCTATCTCAGCAGTAGGCTGGCATAAGGCTCGTCTTCTAGGACTAGTTTCTTTCCAGGCTGAGCTGCTCTGGTCTCTACACAAGGTCAGCTATAGACTGTCAGACTCATCTCTCTTCCCAGGGCCTCTGCCATGTCTACTGAGCTGTCTCTATTCCTCTGTGTTGTTCTTCTCTGTGAGAGTCTGTTTTATCAGCCCACAAAGAGAGGCGGGACTCAACCTTGAGCCTCACTCTAATGACTTGGTTGAATCAAAGCCCTAATCTTAACATCTCAGCTGAATCTAATATAATCAAAGGGTTATCACACCCAGAGGAACAGACGCATTTACAAACGTAATCTCTCTTTTTGGAATTCATAAATAATCTCAAACTGCCACAGTAACTTTCTGGAGAAGTTAAAATATACTTGCTGTATATTTTAGGATTATGTGAGCATTGAAGTATAAAACCTCAAAGAACAGGGAAGCAAGGCAATTAAAAAAAAATAAAGTTATGAAAGCCTTTTATTGCTAGGGTGCCAATTTCTTTTTTAAATATGTTTTTTTTTTTGTTTTTTTTGTGTGTGTTTTTTTTGAGGTACCAGGACTGGAGATTGCACCTGGGACCTCATATGTGGGAAGCCGATGTTCAACCACTAAACCACGTTGGCTCCCCTGAGTTGGTGTTTTCATTTGTTTGCTTGTTGTTTGTTTGTGTTTTTAGGAGGCACTGGGGACTGAACCCAGGACCTCCCATATGGGAAGCAGGCACTCAACTGCTTGAGCCACATCTGCTCCCCTAATATCTCTTTTATTTTATTTTTTTAAATTTTTCAAATATTTTTTTAAAAATTTATTTTGCACATTTAATAATTGAAAATATAATTTAAAAAGAAAACAGTTGAATTAAAACATAAATTTCTTAAATGTACTGGATACATATAAATTTTTTCTTTTTTTGAATCATACAATATGTTACACAATATATTTGGTTCATAGTAACATAACCAAAAGTATTTGTCCTTTTGTGTCTGGCTTGCTTCGCTCAACATAATGTCATATGCTTTACAACTTCATTTCTTCTTATAGCTGCATAATATTCCATCTTGTGAATAGACTACAGTTTGTTTATACATTATCCGTTGATGGACACCTGTGTTGTTTCCAACTTTTGGCAATTGTGAATAATGCCGCTATGAACATCGGTGTGCAGATGTCTGTTTGTGTCACTGCTCTCAGTTCTTGTGGGTATGTACCCAGTAGTGGTATTGCAGGCTCACGTGGCAAGTCTATGTTCAACTTCTTTAGGACCTGCCAGACAGTCCTCCACAGTGGCTGTACCATTCTTCATTCCCACCAGCAGTGAATAAGTGTTCCTGTCTTTCCACATCCTCTCCAACACTTGTAGTTCTGTCTTTTTAATTTTTTTTTTTTTTTTTAAAAGATTTATTTATTTTTATTTATTTATCCCCCCCTTGCTGCTTGTGCTGCTGTGTCCATTCGCTGCGTGTCTTCTCTGTGTCTGCTTATCTCCCCCTTGCTGTGAGGTCTTGCCGCATCAGCCCACGGCACCGTGGGAGCCGGCCTGCCCTCACAAGGAGGCGCCGGGAAGCGAACCCCGGGCCTCTCATATGGTAAACGGGGACTCTGTCCACTGAGCCACACCGGATTCCTGCCGTGAGGTTGCTGCATCAGCCCACCGCACCGCTCAGGCCGGCGTGCCCTCACAAGGAGGCCTCGGGACTCGAACCCGGGCCTCCCATATGGTAAACGGGAACTCTATCCACTGAGCCACACCCGCTTCCCAAGTTCTGTCTTTTTAATAGTGGCCATTCTGATAGGTTCTATGAGTTCCTCTTCTTGCTGTCTGTGTCCATTCGCTGGGTGATCTTCTGTGTCTGTTTCTTGCCTTCTCTTCTCATTTTTCTACTACAGGCTTCACTGGGATTCGATCCTGGGGACCTCTGATATGGGAGAGAGGCACCCTGTTACTTGTGCCACCTCAGTTCCTGGTTTCTGGCACGTCTTGCCTTGACCCTCCATTGTGTCTCTCTTTTCTTGCATCATCATCTTGTTGCGTGGCTCGCTTTTTTACCAGGATTGAACCCGGGTGCTCCCATATGGTAGACAGATGCCCAACCACTTGAGCCACATCCGCTTCCCTCATTGTAGTTTTGATTTGCATTTCCCTAATCATTAGTGATGTTGAGCATTTCTTCATGTGGTTGTTTTTTTGTTTTGTTTTCTTTTGTTTTTGCCATTTGTATTTCCTCTTTGGACAAATATCTATTCAAGTCTTTTGCCCATTTTTTAATTGGGTCGTGTGTCTTTTTATTGTTTAGTTGCAACATCTCTTTATGTATCCTGGATATGAAACCCTTATCGGATATGTGATTTCCAAATATTTTCTCTCATTGAGTTGGCTGCCTTTTCACCCTTTTGACAAAGTTCTGTGCACAAGTGTTCGGCCAGTAAAAAGAATTTATTGGGAAATGGAGGGAAAGAACAGAGCTTGCTGAGAAATGAGAGAGAAAGATGGAAATACATACCAAGACTTGGTGTGGGCCCCTTTAGGCAAAGAGAGCCCCAGCACCATTTTTTGAAGAGACTGTTTTGTCCCACTAACATTAAGTTGGTAGGTTTGTCAAAAACCAGTTGACTATATAGGTGAGGGTTTATTTCTGGATTTTCAATTTTATTCCACTGATCTATATGTCTCTCTTTATGCCAGTACCATGCTGTTTTGACCACTGTAGCTTTGTAATATGTTTCATCGTCAGGCAGTGAAATTCCTCCCATATTGCTTTTCTTTTTTAGAATGTTTTTTTTTTTTTTTTTTTTTTTAATATTCAGTTGCACTTTCCCTTCCAAGTGAATTTGGTAATTGCCTTTTCTAATTCTGTAAAGTAAGCTGTTGGGATTTTGACTGGTATCGCATTGAATCTGTAAATTAGTTTTGGTAAGATTGACATCTTCGCGATATTTATTCTTCCAGTCCCTGAACATGGAATGTCTTTCTATTTGTTTAGGTCTTTTAAAATTTCTTTTAGCATTGTTTTGTAGTTTTTTGACTACATGTCCTGTACATCTTTGGTTAAAGTAATTTCTAGGTATTTGAGTCTTTTTGTTGCTATTGTAAATGGAATTTTTCCTCTGATTTCCTCCTCAGATTGTTCAGTACTAGCGTACAAAAACATTACTGATTTTTGCGTGTTAATCTTGTATTCTGCCAGTTTACTGAACTCATTTATTAGCTCAAGTAGCTTTGTTGTGGATACTTCAGGATTTTCTAAGTACAGGATCACGTCATCTGCAGATAGTAAGAGTTTTCCTTCCTCATTTCCTGTTTGGATGCCTTTAATTTTTTTTTCTTGTTTAATTGCCCTAGCTAGAACTTCTAGTATGATATTGAATAACAGTGGTGACAGTGGGCATCCTTGTCTTGTTCCCGATCTTGAGGGAAAGCTTTCAACCTTTCCCCATTGAGTATGATGTTGGCTGTGGGTTTTTCATATATGCCTTTTATCATATTGAGGAATTTTCCTTCTATTCCTATCATTTGAAGTGTTTTTATCAAAAAAGGATGCTGGATTTTGTCGAATGCCTTTTCTGTGTCGATTTGAGGTGATCATGTGATTTTTTTTCCTTCAGTTTGTTAATATGGTGTATTATATTGATTGATTTTCTTGTGTTGAACCAGCGTTGCATACCAGAGTAAATCCTACTTGGTCGTGATGTATAAGTCTTTTGATATGCTGTTGGACTCTATTTGCAAGTATTTTGTTGAGAATTTTTGCATCTATCTTCATTAGAGAGATTGGTCTGTAATTTTCTTATAGTATCTTTATCTGGCTTTGGTATTAGGGTGATGTTGGCTTCATAAAATGTGTTGGGTAATTTTCCCTTGTCTTCAATTTTTTGGAAGAGTTTAAACAGGATTGGTGTTAATTTTTTTCGAAATGCTTGGTAGAATTCACCTGTGAAGCCATCTGGTCCTGGACTTTGCTAGGAGATTTTTGATGACGGATTTAATCTCTTTAAATGTGATTGGTTTGTTAAGTTCTTATATTTCTTGTAGCGTCAGTGTAGGTTGTTTGTGCATTTCTAGGAATTTGTCCATTTCGTCTAGGTTGTCTAGTTTGTTGGCATACGGTTTCTCATAATATCCTCTTATGATTCTTTTTATTTGTGTGTGGTCAGTTGTAATGTCCCCCCTTTCATTTCTGATTCTACTTATTTGCATCTTCTGCCTATTTTTTCTTTGTTAGTCTAGCCTAGGGGTTTGTCAGTTTTATTGATCTTCTCAGAGAACCAGTTTTTGGTTTTGTTGATTTTCTCACTTGTTTTTATGTTCTCAATTTCATTTATTTCTCCTCTAATCTTTATTATTTCTTTCCTTCTGTTTGCTTTGGGATTGGTTTGCTGTTCTTTTTCTAGTTTCTCTAGTTGTTCTGTTAAATCTTTTGAGTTTAGCTTTTTCTTGTTTTTTAATATAGGCATTTAGGGCTATAAATTTCCCTCTCCAGGCTGCCTTTGCTGTATCCCATAAGTTTTTTCTTAAAAGATTTATTTATTTATTCACCCCGCCCTCGTTGTTTTTGCTTGCTTCTGCTCTCTGTCCATTCGCTGTGTGCTCGTCTTCTCTTTAGGAGGCACCAGGAACCAAACCTAGGACCCCCCCATGTGGGAGAGAGGAACTCAATCTCTTGAGCCACCTCAGCTCCTGGTTTTGTTGTGTCTCTCATTGTCTTTCCTCATTGTGTCTCCTTGTTGCATCAGCTCGCTGTGCCTGCCTATTGCACCAGCTTGCTGTCTTGCTTGTCTTCTCCAGAAGGCATGTGGAATAGGCGGAAGTTCAATCGCTTGAGCCACATCCGCTTCCCTCCCATAAGTTTTGTTGTGTGTTTTTTTTTTTTTTTTTTTTTTTTT
>JAQZBX010099382.1:0-11479 GCA_029593785.1 Cabassous unicinctus
GTATTCCCCCAATAATACCTTATTAGGACATAAGCGGCCTGCGAGTCTTGTGGGTACCACCCACCTCCCCTGCCAGGAAGCCCTTTACCCAGCAACAGCTGACTATAACCAATCATCACACAGACGCTGCCTCCAACCAATCAGCGGGCTACACGGTAGCCCTAAACCCTATAAATTGTACTGCACTTCCCTAATAAAGTAGACCTGTGCCACCAGCCTCATCTCAGCAGCTTCTTTACTGCACCGCCCTTCCCGCCGGATCCCCCCACACACCAGCTGGGCCACCAGCACCGGGTCTCCTCTTCCACCGTCGCACCCCCCGAGGAAGAGGGAAATCGCAACCTCAGAATGGCACTCAGCTTTTCACCATCCCATAGAGTACATATGACTCTTGATGAGGCACTTTGTGCTGCAGTTGTTTATGTGATTTCGGCATTTTCCCAAGATAGAGGCACACACTTGATCTGCATACCTGCACAGGCAATGACACAGGACCATGGGACCCATTTTTTTCTCTCTCTGTCTCTCTGTGTATACATATAAAATGTGGTTGGAAGAGATATAGATCAATACCAAGAGAAATTCCAAAACATTTGGATTTAATAGGTCATTATATGTCAGTGATATTACTCCATGATAAAAATAATTTATTTTAATGTTAAGTCATCACTTAGAAACACTACTTACACAAACAATAAAAAAATTAATAATAAATGAGAAAAACACACTTGGTGTAGTGAAGGGAAGGAATGGAGTAGTTTAAATATGTCAATTCCATCATTTTGCATGTGAGTATCACTATAGAAGACAGGAAGCTCTTAGTGGCTATGAAGTTGGGTGAGCTGAACCTCCTGAATCAGGCATAGCTTTTCCACAAGCAGATAGGGTTGAGACAGAGGAACAGTTTGAGCCATAGAGCCAATTTATAAAGCATGTTCTAGTATGTTAGCTATGGGCTGTGGAATGGATTTCCTGGGTATGGGGAGGTGGGTGAGATAAACATGGTGGACCTCAAGGGGGTGGCACATGGAATGGGGGAAAAGGATTGAGAGGCTAGGAGGCACAAGGGATATGATGTCAGCAAGACATTCGTGTCTTTCTGGAGCCAAAGCAGAAGGTGTCATGATGGAGAGGGTGGTGGCAGTGGCCATAGAGTCCCTGGGATTGGGCCAAGTATGAGGGGAGAACAGGAGTGCAGAGTCAGGACAGACAGGAAGAACCAGGGGCTTGGGGATCCCAGTGCTCAGTCTTTAAAGAGCTATTTCAGAAGCAGATTCTTACAGCCACTTGCCTAGCCTTCCACCAAGACAATGAATATATATCAACAAGAGTGAAAAAGGTGATGTGGGGTATTCCTAGGAGAGAAAACACTGGACCGAGGATGTAACCCCTCCTTACCACACACTTTCCCCATCTATCCTCCCTGACCTGTAGCTTGGATGTCATCACCCTTGTCCTGCAGTGGGAGCCAGGCCCCATGCATAGAGCACTCAGGAATTCTTCCTGAAAAAATTAGTTAAATTGAGTAAATCATAACAGAGATTTATTTAGTGTGAAAAATCACAGATCTTACTTGAGAGAGCACATGATTGGAGGACACTTTTGGTGAGAAGTCTGAGGCTTTGCAGAGCCAGATACAAATGAAGAAGTCTCAGGATTCTATATGACAGGAGGACAAAGTTGACCAAAGTTCTTAAGAGAAGCAGCTTCTGTGTTGTGGTATAAAGGTCACTGGGAAGGTAGAAGATGTTGTCATTACATGGAAGGCACCATGTACTCCAGGGAAGAGACTGGCATGAAAGCATCTCCTAAAGTTAGTCATTTTAGAAATGTTCAGCTGGCTCTAAGAGAGTTTTCAGGGTGGCAAAGAGAGTCCTGTGAAAATATTCACATGGCTTATGATCCTCATACAATGAGTATCAGTGAACATAGAGGCAAATCAAAGTGTGGAGCTGTGTTTGTGGCATTGGTTGGGTGGATAATTGTGTATGAGGGAAGAAGGAGAAACTGAAACTCATGGAAAGAGAAAAAGCCTGTGGAAAAAAAGGGAGGAGTTTTGGATGATTGCCAGGTAGGATCATGGCTTTCCATGTACTCTAGATCCAGGTGGTGGCACTGAGGTATCAGGGTTGGTAAGAAATATTGGGCTATTTTCAAATAATATAACATATTGCTGTCCTGGGGATGGGAAATCAGCATATCAGTTTGGGGGGACACAATACAACCAAAAGCACTCTTTTGTGCTGTTTCATACCCCACAGGTGTACAGTGAGGGAAGTAGTTAAGAACCAGTAATTTTTTTTTATTGCTCCAAGGAGTTGCTTGTAAGGTGTTGTATTAGTCAGGGTTCTCTCAGGAAACAGAATCAACAGGAGATATCTGTCAATAATATGAGATTTTAAAAGAGTCTCTCACAAGACCATAGGGATGCACAAGTCCAGGTTCCACAGGCAGGCTGCAAACCAGGGGCTCCAAAAGGTGATGTGGAAAGTATAATGTAAATGGTAGTCCATGGTTAGTAACAATGTTTTAATATGTGTTCATCAATTGTGAAAAATGTGCCACACTAATAAAGGATGTTGTTAATAGGGAAAGTGTGGGAGGGATAAGGAGTAGAACATATGGGAATCCCTTTTATTTATTATGAAATAATCTTTTAATCAAAAGCTCCTTTAAAAATAATAAAGTATTTTAGAAAATATAGGAGAGGGAGAAGATGTAGATCAAGTGGTTGAGCACCAACTTTCCATGTATGAAGTCCCTGGTTCAATTCCCAATACCTCCTAAAACCAAAGGAAGAAATTAAGTGCAAAACTAACTCACTGGGGAGAGCATGTAGCTCAGTGGTTGAGCATCTGCTTCCCTTGTACAAGGTCCTGTGCTCAATTGTCAGTACCTTCTAAAAAATATATAGGGGATTCTCATCTAAAACCCCACCCACTTACACAATTTCCCCTATTATTAACTTCTTACATCAGTGATGTACATTTGTTGCAATGAATGGACCAATATTGAAACATTGCTACTAACCAAGGTGTATAGTTTACATTATGGTTTTCACTTTGTGTTGTATAGTTTTATAGTTTTACAGGGCATTTTTAGGGCAGTGGAATTGTTCTGAATGATACTGTAACGACAGATATATGATACTATATATTGGTCAAAGCCTATGAATTGAGTCTTTTAAAGTTTAAATTGGCTCCAGCCACCACATGTGATGCTGGAGCCACTCCCAGGCCAGGGTTGCCTTGCTCACTTACTCTCCACCTCTCCCAATCTATCCTTCTTCCTTCTGCCTGCTGAAGTCCCACCTGCTCATGAATCCAATCTCATCTCATCTCACCATTCTATTTACTTCTCTTGCACACATAACCTGGGCCCTGGTAATGAAGTGATCTTATTTTCCAAACAAAAATATCAGGACACATTGTGTCACAATTATGTGAACTAGTAAATAAAATAGGGAAAACCCTTTCAAATGGATGAAACTTTACTATTAGCTTCAACCAAAATATAAGTACTTACTATTGTGCTACATCAGCAGAATGCTTATTTTTGTTTCTTTTTTACCATATATACATCCTAAAACTTCCCTCTTTTAACCACACTCAAATATATAACTAAATGCTGTTAATTATGTTTACTATATTGTGCTATCACCAACATCTATTACCAAATATGTTCCATCATCTCAAATAGACACTCTGTACATTATAAGCCTTAATTCCATATACACTACCCCTATCTCATCCCCTGTTAACCTATATTCTAGATCCTTCTGCAATGAATTTGCAGAATGCCTGGTTTTTACAGGAAAATTTACTGAATAAGAAAGTATCAGATTCAAGTTTGTTCAAGAGATATTGTCTAAATCTTTTCTCCCTTCCTTCCCCAAGGGTACCCAAATTATAAAGAAAGGACAACAAATGAAAGATTAATTAAAGTTTATGTCCAGTATATCAGGTTTAAGGCTAATTGCATTAAGTTAGAGCTAATAATAAGCTAATATTTTAGTTAATTTTTAACATAATATGCCAGCATTTTGTGTAAAATTCAAAAGGTAGGAAAAGTTATACAGTGAAAAGTCTCTTTTCCACCCTGGCCTTAGTTCCTCAATATGCATAATTCTAGAGATAGTCTATATTTCTAAACAGGTTTTGATAGTTTGGTATGTGAGACATTATGCTAAGGATTGTGCAGATAGGCTCACTTAACTCTCAGGAGCACAGTATCACACAGGTTGTATTATCATTATACCCAATTTACAAGTGAGGAGACCTGCTTGAGGACTGAAATGTACAAGCAAATTTCCCAAAAGTCTCATAGCTCTTAAGATAGAAGAGTCCATGTTCTCAATGCCCCCTCCACTGCCTTCATGGATCATAATGGGGTGATTTATAAAACACTCCCTTTTCCAAGGTCTTGGATGATAATTTTACTATTTCAATCATCATAAAATCTGATGATTTTTTAAAACCATAAGACTGGTTTTAATTATTCTTTTCTTCTAGGATTTGCTTGATTCCAAGTCTCTGATTGGAAAGGCAACTCCCAAAGTTCACATTCTTCCTAAAGGCACATGGGATTTACCAGAAGCCATTTTATGCTGACTCTTCAAGGCTGTGAAGTGCCCTACCTCACCTACCTCAAATGCAAGTCCTCACTCAGCCCCAGCACATCCCAGCAAGCACTTATCCCTCAGGGACTGTGTGTTGACTGGGTGGAGCTGAAAACCTGAAAGATTTTCAAAAAAAAATATGTCCTTACCTGACCATGAAATAAAAATATCCTAATTTGTCTGTCAGTTATCTAAGAAAGCACTACCAAGTGTTATAACTTTACTCCATACAACTCCTTAAAAGCTCAGTCATTCTATATTCTACCCTTGAGGAAGCTGACATGAGTTTAAGAGGTATCAAAACCAGCAGAACTAATGTTTGAATCCTAAAATCATCTCCTATTACCTGGCTTTATGTTATAAAAATTCTGGAGCAAATGCAATGCCAGAAGGTCATGGGAGGCATTCAATGAAGGGATTTGAAGAAACAAGAGCTCCCTGAAGGGTCCTTTCCAAACTGAAATGTTGATTCTGCTGCTGGCACTTTAGAAAAGGCCTGGTCTCTCCTTCATTGGAAGCAGGCTTGCCTGTAGGCTGAGGAGCTGCACACCTAGGAACACCATATGCCCACAGAGAAATGGAAACCTTTGCAATTCTGTCACTTCAGTGTGTGTACCTTAGAGGTGCCAAGATCCCTGCCCAAGGGTCACAGAAACATCCTTGGGCTCAGGGTCTCCTGTACTGCTATGTGGAACAACTCAAGATGATGCATTCAGGAGGCACTGAAGAGTACACAGAACCCTGACTGCCTGGGTTCAAATCCCAGCTCTGCCACCAACTAGGCATGTGACCTTGAATGACTAACAGCTTCTGTGCAATTTCATCCATAAAGTGACAACAGTAGAGTAAGCACACACTAAATGATGGCTACTATTGTTGTTGTTTTTGTTTAGAAAGTCTTGTCCAATCTAGGCCTGTTCCCTTCTCACAATGTCTTTATCATAGTATATATGACAGCATTCCCCCTACTTTGAAAGCAAAACTCGTCTTTTTACTAAGCTCATTGAAATAACAAGTACCTAGACTTTTTAAACCAAAGAGTTACATTAATTATTTCATAAAATGATGTATGGGAACTAAAAATCAGAAAGCTCTCACAGAATTCTCACTCAAGAGTAGGAAGAAGTTAATTTAAATCAGTAGTTTAACTCATTTCCACAAAGAATGCATTCCTATTGTTTAATGCATTATAACCATAGAAGACATTCTCTCAACTAACAGACATTTTTGGGTTTCACTTTCTAATGATATAATCTATTTAATTCCACTGATTAATTTCATAATATTTCAGATTAGTTTTACTATCGAATAACATCCCATTTAAAATATCAATTTAACTTTTAAATCACTAGAGAGCAAAATATCCTTAATTTAAATATATATTCATGATTTCAGGTGACACTTTCACCAAATTTCTTTAGAGACAGAATATTAATTAGCAAAAGGGATAGCTAACATTTACTACACTAATTACATAAGATGTTAGGTGTTATTTTTACATGCTATCTCATCCTTTTAAGCAGGGGTTTTAAAAAGGGGTCGAAGTGTTAGTATTTAAATTTAAAAAAACATTAATAAACATTAACAAAGAAGGTTAAGAACCCCTGTTAATCCTTTGATGGAGGTACAGGCTCCTTTTACAGAAAAATTGCTGCCTTGAAATGGACAATTAAATGGTGCTAAGGGCTCATGGCTAGCAGCCATGTGAGATTTTTAGCACAAAACATACAGAACTGTACTTCTCAAACTTGAATGTGTATGTGAATCACCTGTGGAACCTTGTTAAAATGCCTGCTATGGACTCAGAAGGTCTGAGGTAAGGCATTTCTAACAAGCTCTCAAAGTTTGGTGAGATTTTGATAGCAAAGATCAATGGGTTGTAAGAGGTTACAAATCATGTGCACAAAAAGTATTTTAAAAACAAATTTTTAAAGAGTCAAAATTTTCTTAAAAAATCATACAATCAGAATTTAAAAGTACTCATATTTCTTGATAGGTTTCTGAAATTTCTAACACATTAGTACCATTTCTCCAAGTTTTAAATATATATATATTTTAAACATACTTAGATTACATAAATGTTTAACAAAAATATATGGAGTCCCATATGCCCCTTTCCCCACACCTCTACACCCTCCTATATAAACAACATCCTTCATTAGTGTGACACATTCATTTCAATTGATAAACACATCCTGGGGCACTGCCACTGAACAAGACCATAGTTCACAGTGTAGTCTACACTATCTCACACACTATTCTGCAAGCTATGGGAAGATATATAATGGCCTATATCTTTCATTACAATGCCATTCAGGATGACTCCAAAGTCCCCAAAAAGCCCCCATATTACACCTCTTTTTACCTCTTCCTGACTTCAGCAACTTCAGTGGCCACTGTCTCCACAATAAATCTATAGTAGTATACCAGTATGTCCACTCTAGTCCATGGTTCATTCCCCAATCCTGAGGGTTCTGGAATGGTGAAGTGAACTCCACCTCACAGTGCCATTTTATTACAATTCTTGTTTTCTTTTCCAGTTTAAAATTATTTTACTTTTTAATATATTTTAAGATTTATTTTATTTATTTATTTCCCCCTTTGTTCTTTGTGCTTGCTGTCTGCTCTCTGACAATTGCTGCATGTTCTTTGTGTCTGCTTGTCTTCTCTTAAGCAGGCACCAGATACTGAACCTAGGTCCTCCAATGAGGGAGAGAGGCATTCAATCACTTGAACCACCTCAGCTCCCTGCTTTGATGTGTCTCTCATTGTCTTTCCTCTATATGTCTCCTTGTTGCATTACATTCTTGCATCAGCTCACCACACCTGCCCATTGCACTAGCTTGCTGTCTAGCTAATCCTTTTTAGGAGGCACCAGGCCCTCCAATGTGGTAGGCAGGAGCTCAATCACTTGAGCTCCATTAGCTTCTAATCAGTTTAAATTAAGAATCCAATTTCTTGGACATTTCTGGGGAAGGGGCATGGGGGTGTCCCCTAAATCCCCTGATTTCTATCGAGTTTGAAAAGCTAAATACAAAGAAAAGTGTTGGATGCTTCCAAACCCTTCAAGCAGGCCCCTTGTCTTCTCTCACATATAAGCTCTTTCTTTAAAATTCTAAAGATTAGACATCTAGCAGAGCAAGGCAGGATCTTTGGAGCTGGGTACAAAAGTTCTTCCAGTTGAAAAAGTAAAGCTCTACAACAAAATAGCACCTTACCACAAGGCAAGAATAAGAACCATGGGCTTCAATCCCTGACCTTAGGTGACAAACTCCAAACAATAAGCTGACAAAATTTTGTACAAAGTACTGTTTTTCAATATTTTGCAAGACAAATTCATTCAACTTGCCAGTGCCATGTTCTATTTACTCTTAGAAGGCCACAGCCTAAACAAAGCAAGTTTACTGAAGGCCCTATATTCCACTTGGGTCCCTCTCCCCCATTCTTTTTGCTAACACCAATACCTAACTACCAAACCAATGCATATTTGGAAGCATTCCAGCTTACTACAAAAGGTCAGTTTAAACTTCTACAGAGGGATAACCTGCTCCATTTGTTGTTCTTTAGAGTCCTTCAAAACTACTCTCCAGTCATCAGCAGAACAAGTCTTTCATGCAGGAGAGAGATAAAACAGTCCATGATTCTGCAAGTTAAAAGCACTGAGACCTTTATTTAAAGAGTGTTGGCACATTATATGATTGCCAAGGAATGTTCATCTGTGCACTCAAGTAAGCACAAGTTGACCCATGTTTGAAAGAAACAAAATGCACATACATTGTCACTTAGCACAAATGACTTCTCTAACTGAAAATTTTGTTGATGGGCATCAGAGCTGTAGAATGTCCTGTTCACAACAGAGCAAAACAACTGCCCAGAGAGGCCTGATACAAAACCACAGGAGAGGGACAGAGCTGACAGGTCCTCAGAAATGGCTCTACTATGGGCAAGTCTAACAGAAAGTTCTCTGTTTCTATTACATCAAATACTGGATGCCCTCCCAGAGTGGTTTATCTCTGGGTACCAATTGGGCAGTGGGCTCAAAGTTGCCTGTTCTGAGTTTAGGCTAATTAGGAGGAGTCAAATCTCTGCAGTGTAAACTGCAGACTTTGTGGGCACAATGGACTCCCCTACTACATCTAGACTACATTTCTCCATTCCACAAATATTTGTTGGGTGTCTACCATATGCACCACACTTTTCCAGGAGCTCAGTAGGAATACAAGACCCAGTCCACAGTGGTGGATGCAGAGACAGATGAGGGCTATGGGGTGGGGTTGGAGTTTGTGTGAGCCACAAAACAGGCCACAAGTTGCTAAGAGCTTTAGTTCCCTGGGGGCAGCATGAGACTGGCACCAGAATCCACGCATCCCCAAGCCCCAAAATGAAACAAGCCCTCAATTATAAAGTGGGGATGGACAGGCGGTCAGGTGCTCTGGTAGGAAGTGCACACCTGAAGTTCAGGGTAGGGTGGTAGCACGCTTCCAATCAGCGGGGATCTCAGTGCAGGTGGGAGAGCAGTCCAGGGATCCTGAGAGAAAGAAGGGGTGTGGGAGACTGGGTCTGGATCCAAGAAGTTGATGCTCATCCGAGACGGGCAGGACCTGTACCCCAATAGTCAGAATGGGATGGGTAGGTACACAGTTATCCTCCCACCCAGCACCTGGGATCATATCCAGCACCCACCATTTGGGTGATCTTGAGGCAGCTGAACATGCAGCACAGGTGGCCTGGGTGGCAGCACACTCAGGCCATTTAAAAGGCATAAACCCTAAGGGGACACAGGACAGGAAATAAGACAACAGCAAAAAAAGCGTTGGAAGGTGAAAGCAAATGGCAAGTGGTAACTGACTTAGCAGATCAAGAAAGTTAAACCCTATACTTCAGAGGGAAAGGCTGAAATATCACAGAATAGAAGGCTCAGAAATGGGCAGCACCAAATACACCTAGAAGTGAGGGTGAAGGCAGGAAAAAAAAAACAAGAGGGAGGCAAGATGGCATCAGTTTAGGAGGGCACTCACCAACTAGCTCTCTGAGGACTGCCAATTGTGAACAGGGTCCTGCCCAGGGGTCAGTGCTGTGGATGCATGGAACGAGAAGCTTGGGACATCTATCTGCAGGCAGATTGATGGCATGGATTGATCAGAAGAGATTCATGAGTTTTAAGCCTGCCTGTGAAGGTTAACACAGATGGCTGAGCCCCACCCTCAAGGAAAAAGGCTGGTTTGAGCCATGACTCCTCCGCAGCAACTGGGTGACAGGGAGTGTTCTCTGAGAGTGGGAGGTTCTGGTGAAGTGTGGAAAGGGGTTTCCTTTCTGTGGATTTGGCTGCCTGGAACCTCGTGCAGCTTGGGTGAACAAAATAACTGGATTGAATCAACACCAGGCAGAGGGGAAGGGCAAATCTGCTGAGGAAGTTGATTTACCTAGCTGCCCAGGGATACACTCCAAACCCCACCAACCCAGTGAGAGGGAGCATTCTCCAACAGAGGGAGGGTTCTGACAGAAGGTTGAGAGGGGGTTCCCTTCTGTGGATTTGGCTGCCTGGACCTGCACATAGTTTGGGGAGCAGATAAGCCAGCTTGAAGCAGCACCAGGCTGAGGGGAGAGGCAAATCTACTGAAGAAGCTTGATTTACCCAGCAGTCCGGTGACACTGAGGCTTGGCTCTGTAGGGGGCACAGTCAGGCAATTTTATCATTCTGCACTACAAGCATCAGAGCTTCAGCTCCCCTGGGGAGTCCAGGAAGTGGGAAGTGCTTGATTAGTTTCCAAGAGCCTAGTTAGTGTCCCCTTGGTGAAGGGGGTGGTCTAGAAGAGGACTTCTTTCACATCCCTTATTTTGCCAAAAAAAAAAGTCCCTTTAAAAAATGAATTCTTCTTTTTAATTTATTTAGTAGCTAAAATCTGCCTCAAAACCTGCAGATAGAACCCTGCAGGGAAATTGATGGATAATCACAAGCAGGCTGAGAGGTTCCAGAAGGACCCTAGAATGAACACTGTTCCTCCTTAGCTTTGCTTGACTGCTTGCTTGTGTGGTTGTTTGGTTTTTCTCTGTTTATTTATTGTCTCTTGCTTTTCTTTCCTCTTTCCTCCCCCCTTCTCTTTTCCTTCTTTTTTTTTTCTTTTTAATTAGGTGCTGCTAGCTTGTCTCTTCTTTGATGTGCTTCTTCTTCAGTGATTTCCCATTCTCTGTCTATATTGATTTTGCCTCCCAAGTTACCTCTTCCCCATCCTTCATATTTTTGCCTTCTGCTTTCTGTTGTAGTTCTTACACACCATATTTTTTCATTATTCCACAACTTAAGGGTATCAATTTCTACTCTATCTTTTCTGTTTTCTTCTTCTTTTTATTAATATTAACTTTTTTACTTTCAGCCCTTTCTTCCCTCTGTCTCTCCCTCCTCATCATTCTAGCCTTCTAATTGAGTATATATATATTCCTCTATTTGTTTTCCCAGTGCATTGTAGTACTTCACTTTTTTTTCCCTATTACTCTACACTGCCTACATGAGTTAAATATTCATTTCACTAAGTCTTATTTGGCCCCTCTTCTAACTTTTATCAATATTACTATTATCCTTCTTCCTTTCTCACATCTTTGATTCCTCTGACCCTAATCTTTTGTCTTCAAGAAAACATAGAAAGAAGCAAGGAAATAAAATAAGAAGAAAAAGTGTCAAAGAGAAAACTTAACACACACAGAGAACCACAAGCTAAATAAAACTCTAGAGCAGAGAGAGAAGCTAATCAACTGAATAAGCCCATCAAGATAAAATGATGACTAGAGGGCAACAAAAAATTACAAACCACACTGAGAAACAGGAAGACATGGATCAGTCCAATGAACAAACTAAAAACCAGG
>JAQZBX010099383.1:0-11485 GCA_029593785.1 Cabassous unicinctus
TCATCAAAGGTGTACTACCCTTTAGCAATTCGATTCACAGCCTGGGGACTAAACCTAAATTCTATTGTCAGGACCTTCTCAATTCTTGAGGATCCACTGTTCCACTTCCATCACTCTCAAAAGTGATGAAGTGTTGTCTCCAGCCATTCGGTACAGCTCATAGTTCTTCAAATTCACTGAAACCCACTTCCCTGACATGTCCCTATCCAGCATTGCAACTATAAGCCGACAAGTCTCCAAGTTAAAAGGTTTGTGTCCTCCTGTTGTGTCAGACATCTCTACAATTCATCAGCATCTTTTTGCCCATCTTGTCCAGCTATGGCAGCAAAGTAACCATACAACGGATCCTGAGTTTGTCCGGGAAACGCAGTCCTCCGGGAGCCCCTCCATACCCGCCTTGGTAGTACCGGCCGCTGGCGCCGGGGTGTCGGGTGTACGCGACGGTGCAGACTGCGCCGCTGCCCTGAGTGCCCGCACGCTTCGTGCCACCGGGTCCTGCCCGGAGGTCACCAGGCGGGCAGGCAGGGGACTCAGCCCTGCAGTCGCCCCGAGCTCCACTTCCGCTTCAGGCCGCGGCTCCCCTCTCTTTCAATTCATTTTTTATTCCTTCATATTTCCTTCTATACTGATACTTCAGGCATATTCATTGTAATATCTCTTGAATTTGCCTCTTCCTTTCCATGTCCACTGCTACTACTGTGTTCTAGCCCCTCACCATGTCTAAATGGTAATAAAAGATTCCTCCAGGTTGTCCTGCATGACATTGCAGTGATGGATACAGGGCATTGTATACTTTGTCATAACCTACAAAATTGTGTAGGACAGAGAATAAACTATAATGTAAACTGTAGCTCATGGTTAGTAGCAATGCTTCAAAATGTGTTCATCAGTTGTAACAACTGTACTACACTAATGAAGGATGTTGTTAATCTGGGAAAGTGTGGGAGGGGGAGGGAGTGGGGCATATGGGAATCCCCTGTTTTTAATGTAACATTTATGTAATCTAAGGCTTCTTTAAAAATAAAAAAAAAATAATTAAAAAAATAAAAAAAGATTCCTCTAGATTCCCTTTCTTTTGTTTTAAACAAAAATATTTTGGTTAAGCAATTTCTTTGCATTGTTCAAAACATTAAATCAAACCATTATCTCATAAGACTTATTTTCTTTACAAAGGAAAATATTCAACCTTGGTTTTAGAAAAAGCAAACCAGCAAACTGCATTCGAGATTAGATATAATATACAGCCTATGCAGCCACATGAGAAATAGTTTCCACTGCTGTTAGTACACAGGTAGTTGCATCCTTCAGTTGAAGCCTGGAGTCTTGTATTTGTTTTATGCATATTGGGTTTTGTTCTATTATACGGCAGAAGATTGTACTCCCTTGAATCAGCTGGGTTCATTGGTCAGAATCATTCCATTTTCTGACATCAATCCCATTAATCACAAAATAGCTTGAATAAGTGAGATAATATAAAGACAAAAATATCTGAACAGTGAACACTGCTTATGTATGTATACTATTCAATAATATGGAAGAGATTTGAGATGTTCTCATGAATTCAAGATATATGAAACTGTCTATCAAAAAGGATAACATTCTCCATCATGAAACACTTTCCCCAGGCAAAAGGTATATGAATCAAGTAGTATATCTTATACTGATATTCTTAATACCTCTACCCTGAAAGAGTTTACGTTTCCCCAAGAATCTCCACATGAAGCCATCTTTATTACTTCTTTACTTACATATGCTAGGCCACTTAGAAAGAAAGATTTCTGGGACATTTCATGATTGTACTATAGAAATACAGCACAAAATTTGGTTTCTAGAATTAAAATTCTTAATTCAATGAAGTAAAAATCACTTTCTCCATGAATAAAATGTTACATTTCAAAACAAAACCTAACAGTTTATAAGCTGCTCTACATAATAAGCAACTAGTTATAGTCCCTTTGAGGAAAGCGACTTTATACAGTTATACACAATCATTTAGATTTTTATTAGGGACCACAGAAGGGAGAGATTAGACTGAAACCTTTGTGATGCTCTTTCTACCCACTTCTAATTGAATGATGTATAGGGTTACAATTGTTCACACATTTACAACTCTTTCATCTCTTTTTTCCAATTAGAATTTGAGGGATGTACTGAGACAAAGTTGGCATCAATGATCAGGTTATTTCAAGTGTTGGAATTTAAAATGCTATTCTAAATTCTTATTAACAAACAATATCATGATTAAAATGTGATTTTAAATATGAAGCTTTGAAGCAATAGCATATAGAGATAGGATAACTTAGATTATTCCTGTGTAGTATTTTTCATATCTTTAAGCATCATAAGGTAAACAGAAATATAACCTATTCACAGTATCATTTGCTATTTCTGCAATTTGAAGCAGCTTACATGGTTTTAACCTTATATTAACAGTCCCCTTTTTTATCTTTATGAATGGAAATATTTATGCATTCCACATGCTTTATAAAGACATGTCTAAACACTTTCAATTCCATTCTTTATCTGAGAAGCAAAAATTTACAATTGTCATCAAATGTAGAATTGTCTTTTTCAAACACTTTAAGTATTGTATTAATTACTAGCATGTATCTGGTTCTTAGGCAGAATATGGAGCTGGAGGGTGCCATTCTTTCATACTGGAAAATCAATTGCATATTATGGTACAGTATGTGTAAATGTATATACTGAAGAGTTGCAAAATTTTAATCAACATCCACTTTCAGATTGCTAAATAATTTCTTGGTGGAACCACTGAGGGAGATACTGCATTCTCATGACCAAATCACGAATCTCTTCAGAATAAATTCTTATAAAGGCAATTTTGATTATGTTGATCCAAGTAATGCAGTGGTGTGGTGACAAGTTGGGTAAACACAAAGTTTTATTTTTAGTTTCCCCAAATGCTGTCTCACTTGATTTCAAAGGGCTTGGGAATACCCAAGAATTATCTTCTAGGCAATTTCTGCCATAAGAGTTGTATTCCTGAAAGTTTGCACCATCATTAGGAGTGGATCTCTCACTATCTGTCCATGATTGCAGAATTGGTTTCTAAGATAAAATCTTTATGTCTCCTGGTAAAGGGGAAGATGTGGTATGACAAAGAGCTTTGCCATTTGGTGAGAGAGGGGTGTATCTTTTGTATGTTGCAGTAAAATTTGTCACATGCAGTTTAGTGTTATCTTTTCCAAGGTCTTCAAGACATCCTCCTGGGGCACAGCCTTTCTTCATTGCAGTTGGGGTTTTCAGGTTTCTTAGTAGTTCAGCTTGTACTTGAGTCAACAGATGTAAATTAAACGTTTCTCTCTTCAGTTCCCAGTATGCCTGTTGTATATTATCACTTGAAATGCTTAGTCTGGGGAAATCTCTGCTCTTCAGATCGTCTTCCTAAGACAGAAGAATGCTTTGGATTTTTGTAGCTCTATTTTGAGGTTATTACATTCTTTCCTCATCAGTTCCAGTTGCTGTTCCAAATCATGGATCTTCAAGTCACAGCTCAACTTTTCCACTTCCCAGTTACATGAGGGTGGATTTAAATTCCTCATTACCTGCTGGATTTCCACGAATGTCATTAGCGGAAGGAGTTCTACTTCTTTAGATTGTAGCTATTCATTCAATACTTTCAAAGAGTCAGAGTTGTTTTTATTCATTTTATCCACTGTGCTCTTCAAATTATTTCTATCAATGCAGACCTCTCGATAAGCATGGTAGGCCTTATTTACTTGTTCCTGCCCCACAGAATTTCTTTCTTCATCTAATCGAGATCCTAAAAGTTTTTCTTCCAAAAATCTTTTTTAAAAGGAAGTACTGGGGATTGAACCCAGGACCTCTTACATGGGAAGCAGGCGCTCAACCACGGAGCTACACCCACTCACCCTATTCTTTTTTTAAAGAGAGTTCATTTTTTCTGAATCCTTAAGTCGTTTTTTGATGTCTTCATATGCAGTGACAAGGACAAAATGTGAAGCAACAGACTCGTCTCCTGAAAATATTGAGACTGGAGTCACTGTATCTCTCCTTTAGGCTTTTTCAGGATTCAGAACGCAGATATCATCTACCAGTTCGTCCATGACAGCCCGGGGTCAGGTTACGTAGAGCCGCCCCCAGAGCCGCTGAGTTGCCATCCCCCACTGTTTGGAAAAGGACAGAAAACAGTGTCATCAGAAGTCACCAAAGGCTTCCGGTTTCCGCTAAGACACCGCCCCTTCCCCAGCGAAGGCAGCTGCTCCAGAAGCGCCGCGGGGACATTTCCTTTTCTTTTGCTTCGGCTGCGCCCGGCGCGAGGCGGCCCCTGTCCCTGAACCGCGGCTTGGAGGTTCTGGAAGGAGGGTGGGCCAAGGCAGGAGGAGGGGTCGAGCCGTTGCCAGAGAAGGCCTGTCACCTAGATTCCCTTTCTTGGCTCAACTTTTTGGTTTGTTTTTGTTTTCACATCACCAACCCTTTTCCATGGGCTTCCTGGCTGCTTAGAAACCCCCATGGCTCCCAGTTTGCTCAGAGAACATTTAAATCCTGAGCTTGATGTACCCCAAACCCCTCCCCTCACTGATCCTGGCCACCTTTTCAAGCCCATCACCAATTACTCTCCGAATTAATCTGGACCATACACTAATATCTGGCCTCTGAGCCTTTGCCAAATTCTCTCCTGACTTGGTGTGCTCTTGGTTGTTTATTCAAACGATTTTTTTTTTTGTTTACTTCAAGTCTTTCCTTTTCCCTGAAGCCTTCCCGAATGGCTCTTGTCCATCCTGATCTCCTTTCTCCCCAATGTATTCTATTTACTGCCTCTAACACCTACTTGCTTGGACTAGGTGAATGTCCCTGGTATTAAACAACTTTTTCAGTAACTGTGCTATCCCCTTAAGGAAACCGTAAGCTGCTCAAAACAGGGACAAATTTTTAATACACCCTTTGTAGTCCAAGCATAGCAGATATTTAAGAAACGCTGATCATATATTTATCTGTAAAATTTGTGGAGGAGAGGTTCTTAGAAAAGACTCAATATTGCTTGTAAATAAGCTCTAGAATTTACCTGGAGCATTAAACTGAAGGTTCACGTTAAGAAACATAAAGCAGTGTTTTTATAGAGCCAAAAAGCATAGCTAGAACTGAATTTGTAACATATTACACCGAACCATATCCTAACAGAATAAGATAATAGTTCATATTTATATTATTTACCTTCAGCCTTATTTTTTTTTAAAAGGACAATTACCTGAACTAATTACTGCAAAATGAAAGTTTTGATGGTTTTGTGTGAGTTCAGAGTTAATTATATCAAAATTTTAAAATAAAATTTGAATGTGCTTCAAGAGTCCTTAAACTATCCAGCAATTGCATGCACAGCCTCTCTGCAGGCATGAACTTTTTCTAGGCTGAGGGAAGGTCCATGATTTTTATAATCTCAAAACAAGAAAAAAATCAATATCTCAACAAAAGGGCAAAAACCATTCAGGCAGCATGACCTCTAAAGAAGGGGCATTGTATCTTAGACTGCCCTTGGCTTATTCCAGTAATCCTGTCAAGAAAGCACAAGTGGCAAAATAGTTTCCTATTTAAAGTTATTCTCCTAGGACAGTCAGATTCATTTTGATATATTCTCTGGTGCTTTGGGCAATTTCACTGTAAATAGTGTCAGTGGCAGATTTTCCAATGCTTCTCTTGGGAAGGCTCTTGCACAGCAAAACAACCTTTAACACCCTTTTCTGCTTTTGAGTCTCACCCTCTCTGATATTATTTAATCTCAAAGCCCCTTGAGGTACTGCCTATATTCTGGTGTTCTCCCCCCCACCCCACCCCAATATATAGGCAGAACATTCAAAAATCAGTTCAGTAGCTTAGTTACTGGTGAAATATTGTAATGTTGCTGGTAGAGCCACACTGTATCAGACATGTGAGCCCCACTGGGATGGATCAGCTGTAGCCACTCATGACTAGGACAAAATGGTCACTCTCAGTTCCATGGTCCAGAGCAGCAGGACCAGGTCCTAAAAGCACCAGGCATTAGTCTGTTGAATGCACTGTTCTCTTTTTAATTAGAAAAATATTCATCACTCACTTTTTAAGTTTCTGGAGAGATACAGAAAAACAATGTATCTAATGGGAAATGTGGGGAAGGAAGGCAGAATGGACCTTTAGGAATCAAGCCTAGGCATCTGACATCGTTCTCAAGTGAGATACAGCAGCTTGTGCAACATGACAAATATTTGTATGGTACATTAAGTAGAAAATGTTTCATTTAAAAATGCTTTCCTTAGAATAAAATTAAGAACATTAAAAAATATCCTGTAAAGAAACAGAAACACTCTTCACTGTTGGTGGGAATGTAGAACAGAGCAGGCTCTGTGGAAGATTGTTTGGTGGTATCTCAAGAAGCTGAATATAGAAATGCCGTATAATCCAGCAATCCCGTTACTAGGAAAATATTCAGAAGAACTGAAAGCAAGGATACGAACTGACATTTGCACATCAATGTTCATATTAGCATTATTCACAATTGCTAAAACATGGAACCAGCCCAAGTGTCCATCAACCGATAAATGAATAAACGAAATGTGGTCTATACTTACAATGGAATTCTATTCAGCTGTAAGAAGACATGAGATTGGGATGCATATGACAACATGGATGAACCTTGAAGACATTATTTTGAGTGAAATAAGCCAGACACAAAAGGACAAATATTGTATGGTCTCACTAACATGAGCTAAATACGATGAGTACACTCACAGAAGTAAACTCTAGAGTATACGTTACTAGGAGATAGAATGTGGTTTGAGAATGGGAGCTGATGCTTACTGTATGTAGAACTTTTAATAAGGTTTATTAAGAGTGTGGAAATGACTAGAGTGGATGGTAACACATTATAGTGAGTAAAACTAACACTGCTGATTTATAAATGTGATTGTGGCTGAAAGGGGTAGTCTGTGGACATAAATGTCAATTGAAAAGCTAGAGGATAATCTAGAGACTTTATAACATAGTGATTTCAGTGGTGGATGAAGATTGTGATTAATAGTATAAATATAAGAAAATGTTAAGAATATGGTGATATATGGGGAAATTACAACTAATGTAACATATGGATGATAGTTAACAGTAATATTGTAATATTTTGTAACAACAGCAAAGAAGATATTTTTATCAATTCTAAGGGACAACACCGGGGCATAAGGGATTATGGTATTTTTCCTTTTGGAGTAAAGAAGATGTTCTAAAATTGACTGAGCACAACTCTGTGATGAAAATGAAAACCATTGAGTGTACACTTGGAATGGATTGAACAAAACATGGGTCTGTATAACACAGGGAATCCAGTGGTGGAAGATCAACTGTGGATAACAGGACAAATATGAGAACATTCTCTCATGAACTATAACAAGTATATAATTCTAAAACAGGGTGTTAATAATTGGGTAGGTTGGAGTAAAAATACACCGAATCTAAGATATGGGCTATAGTTAGTAGTAATATTTTGATGATGCTATTTCAGTTTGTAACAAATGTTTCACAACAATGCAAGGTGTTGTTGGGAGTGATGTATGGGAGCCCTGTATAATGATATGCATATTTGTTTTCTAAGTTCACAACTTTTATTATACACTTATTGCTTATGTATGTTCATGTATGAATGATATACTTCAATAAAATTTTTTAAATGAAAAAAATCCTGTAATTTATTTCCTGATTAGGTTTTATTGTATGTAAATATAGAATTCAGTCATTGTATCAGGTGTTTTCTATCTATTCTCTCTAATCCTCACCATGACATTGGGAGGCGGGTTTCATCATTCCTCTTTTACACAGGGGACATGATGGTTCAGAAAGGCAAAGTAACTTCCCAAGTTTTGATGGCTGGGAGAAAGGTGAAATAGGGACCTAAGTCTAAAGCCTTTAGACTTCCTACTTCAGTTTTCCTTTATTTTTCAATCCATAATTTTGGCCAAAATGTTACAAAATATGTATGATATGATGGCTACTGAAACATTTTCAAGTTATAAACACCTGATGGTTTGGAAAATATCTCAATTTTAATAGCAAATTATTTGGGGGCATGATGGAAAATTTTGTTTTGTTGAATCTTCATTAATTCTGTATATAATTCAAATATACAAGCACACATTTTTTTTCCATTCATTCAACTATTTAATGAATACCTTGTATGTACTCAGAACTTTGACAATGAAACTAATTCTAAAACAATCCTTCTCTCAAGAAACTTTAATATGGAATCAGCACATAGTAAAAAAAAAAATCTTAAAAGAATGCAGTTATTGGGGAATGAGAGGGGGAAGGTACCATGGTACAGACTGGACATCAGATATTGCAGTGATGAAAGGCAAAATGTCAAAAAAATTTTTAAAAATATTTTTCATTTTTTAATATCCTAATCTTTTAATTTAATTTTATTTTTAGTTTTAAAAAAAATTTTATGTATTTTATCTCTTACATTTAAACTTATCATTATTATTTCATTTTCCTATTAATTGTATTCAGCTATTACAATAGCTTCATCTTTGAAGAAGCTTTGGCTCACAGAAGGGTTACAACTGGGGCAGGGGAGGATTGTTGGTGTGGGGTGTCAGGGGGGATGCATGGGAAGAAGTTCACCTGAGCATAAATATAAGGTACATAAAAACGTTCAAATGTTCACAGGGCATTGTCACAGTGGGTGGAGAATCACTCAATAAATGAGAGAATACTGAATTCCCATCCTGGAGAGCTCTGCCACATTCTCTAAGGGAGCAGCAACAGTCCCCCAAGTGCAGGGGCGGTGACTAGCCAGGGAGGATGATCCACTGATGGGCCCTTGATATTGAAGACTAGCCTTATGAGTCTTTGCTCTTGAAATTGAAACTTAGCCTATTGTTATGGGGTGCCTAAGGGTTGCCCCCGAGAGCCTCCTTGTGGCTCAAATGTGGCCTCTCTCTAAGCCAGACTCAGCATATGAATGCATTACCTTCCTCCCAGCGTGGGGCATGGGCCCCTGGAGATGGGCCTCCCTGGCACTGAGGGATTGCTACCAAGTGCCAACTGGCAATACGACTGGAAAAAGACCTTGAATAAAAGGGGGAAAAGGTAAAGACAAATGAGTTTACATGGCTAAGAGACTTCAAAGTGAGTCGGGAGGTCATCCCAGAGGTAATGCTTATGCACATCTCAGTAGGAGCTCATAGAATTCCAAGGTGTATGTCACCCCAAATGGTGGGGCTCCTGAGGGCTCTGGAGACACCCAGGTCCTATGACAGGGCGGATAGCTCCGGAGTTTGGTGCCTTGCCAGTGGGCCCTACTTTGGAGTTTCTGCTCCTGAGAGTGACAGAGTTGGACTCAACTATGTCTTCCCTGCACATGGCTCATCTGTCCCTTCTCTTCAAACCTATACTTGGTGCTAGAGTTTGTAGGTGTACATGCAGATACTTGTGTCTTTGGGCTGTCTGTCCATGTGCCATCTGGGCCTGGAACCTCGGTGGAGCAGCAACTCCTATTCTGCAGCTCATTGGACTCACCCAGGACAATTGGCGGGGAGGTAATGGTGGACGGCGGCTGTCCCAGAAAATGGAGGGAGTCTGCAGCTGTGGACAGGATAGTCCCATCCATCTTCCCCATGAGATATGGGCCCCCACTCAATTGGAGGTGGAGTGGACATCGCCATCCCAGGCTCCTCGGGATGGGGGGAAGAGCTATGGACTAGAGTGGACTTACTTGTATTCTACTATAGACATACTGTGATTCAAGCAGTGGAGGAAATTACAACATTGATGTGGAGCCGGTGGCCACTGGGGGCTCTGGGGGCAGGGAGAGGGAAAGGTAGTTGTTGTACAGGGGTTTTTTCGGGACTTGGGAATTGTCCTGAGTGACATTGTAATGACAGATTTGGCCATTTTATATCATCATATAACATGCAGAACTGTGGGGGAGAGAGTGTGGTCTACAATGTGAACTATGGTCCATGCTTAATGGCAAAACCCCAGGATGTGTTTATCAATTGCAATTAATGTGTCATACTAATGAAGGATGTTTATGTGGGAGGTTGTGGGAGGTGTGGGAGGTGGGGCATATGGGAATCCCTATATTTTTTGTGTAACATTTATGTAATCTAAGTATCTTTAAAAAATAATAAATAAAAGAATGCAGTTATTGTATCTCATGCATTTTGTAATTCGTTTGTATGTGTATTATAGGGAGGAATTCAGAGAAGGAATTCAGAAGAAAGGGAAACCTTTCAAGACCTGAGACTTAGTCTGAAATTTTAGGATAGGAAAAATCTGTGTAAACATAATCTGATGGTTAGAACCAAGAAGAGCACATGGATGCTACATTAAATATTTATGGATTGGCTATAGCTAACACTTATTGAACGGTGTATCTTATAGCAACATCATTCTCAGAGCTTTTTAAAAGTGGATTTAAAAAATTTTATTCCTCTCAACAACTCTGAGACATGGACTATTATCATTTCCATTTTACAGTAAGGAAATTGGTTCACAGAGAGGTTAGGCAACTTGTTCAAGGTCTTTCACATATCGCCAGTACTGGACTGAGTACAGAACCAAGATTAAAATCCAGATAACACAGAGCCACCACGTTATATGACTCCTGCAAGACAGAGTTGATACTCCGGGTGGAAAAGCATATCACGAGATATGAGTGAGCCCTATAGTACAGACGGTGGGGCTGAGTGTGGCCTGACTAGGGCAGAGGGAACCGTGGGGGCACGGGAGAGGGCCTTGCATAGATGAGGCTCACAGATTAGGAAGAACCACGGGACCCAAAGAACTTGGAACTTTGTACTGTAAGCATGTGCTGTGCCTTAAAGAGATTATATTTATATACAATTTAAAAATCCAGGGAAATGTCTTTCTCCCTATGTCAAGTGTAGGACTCTCTTTAAACTATGGACTAGAAAACTGACCTGATGTAATATGAAATATGTTTAAAAGTACCATCTCCTCCAGCAACAGACCTGCATGCCCAGGGACCGCTGGTGCAAGCTGTGGGGGCTGCATTCTCCTTGCAGCTCTGAGCTCCTCATGCATTGACTACAGGCAGGTGTTTCACGAAAGGTGAGGGATGACGGGGGCAGAGATTTTTGCCTTGTTCATGGCACATCAGTTATAAAGCATGAAGGTATAAAGAGGAAAAGAGCATATTTATAGATAAAAGGACTCAAGTTAATGTGGAGGCAAGAATTCTGCTAAATGTGGGTCACATTATCTTACAGGCTCAGCCTTGAGGATGCCCCAACCTTGGTCTCAGCAGCACCAAACCTGTCAAAGGATTTCTTGGTTTCTTTTCATGCTCTTCTACCACAATGGTGCAGTGGAAAAAATCATGGGCTTTGAGGTCCCTGGGGCTGGAATCTCTGGGCTGATCGGCTCTGTATTCTTTGCCACTTAGTTCGGAGTCTGAGACCCCTCATTTGTGTAATAGGAGCATGAGACCCACCTGGCAGGAGTGTTGTAAGCATTA
>JAQZBX010099385.1:0-11468 GCA_029593785.1 Cabassous unicinctus
GATGGCAGATGTCTAAGAGGATTCAGCCTTCCTTCTTCTTCTTAAGGCTCCATTGTCCCAGCTTCTTCTGATCTCATCTGTAGGCTGGCATAAGGCTTGTTTCTTTCCCAGCTCAGGTTCTCTGTTGTCTTCACAAGGTCAGCTGTAGACTATTAGGCTCATCTCTTTCCTGAAGCCTCTGTCTAATGAGCTATCTCTTCCTCTGCTGTGTCTTTTTTTGTGTGCCTGCCCACCAAGGGGGTGGGGATTCAGCAACCTACTGACATGACTGAATCAAAGCCCTAATCTTAATTTAATCAAGTTAACATAAGCTTTTAATTTAATACAAGCAAACGGTATCACACCCAAAGGAACTGACTTGTTTGCAAACATAATCTAAATCTCTTTTTGGAACCCATAAATAATATCAAATTGCCACAGGCAATATAAAAATAAAAAGTCTATGTCTTCAGAGTTGAGAAAGTTCAAGGAAAGCTAAACCAATATAGAGATAATGAAAGGAACTGGATATTGAAGGAGTTATAGAATTTAGACTTATAAAAAGTCTATGTTATTTCATCATGTCAATTAGTGTTGATTTAGTGAAAAGAACACCAGACTCAAAAGAGGTGTATTGAGTTTTAGTCCTAATACTTCTTATAACATGCACAAATTTCTACACTGATTTTTGAATCATTTTACCCATTATTTAATGAGATAAATACATTAGAACCTAAGATATCTTCTTTCTGCTTAAAACTTCAACTACCATTGGAGAATGAAGAGTTAATAAGATCTGAGTATGTTTGGGAAATAGGTGTTATTTGTAATTTTGGACAATTGTTATGAAGGATAAAAAAGGTAAACTTATTGATGGTCACATCCATGATGGGCCTGAGTTTCTACATTGCATAAATTGGGCTGAGGATGATGCCATTTATTTTAGAAGAAACATAATAGTGAAAGCAAAGGCTTAGATCTAAAAAAAGTGCATTTAGGGTGCTTCTCAGGTAGAGATATCCATTTGAAAGTTGAATATGAGGATCTAGTCCTCACTAGATCCTCATAATTAATGTAGTGATTAGCAATGGGTTCACTTAGGGAGAAATTAAATTGTGGTAAGAGATGAGGATGCTGGATTGATGTTTGAGTAGTCCAACATTTAAAGGTTTGATGAAGAAGAATAAGATGACAAAAGAGACAGTAAATCTAAATATGTCTACAAATGATTTTACTATGAAATCTCCTTGCACTAAGAAATAAAGACATTGCTAGTAGTAGGGAGTTATATGATGCAGATAATCCAAGTTACATATGGAAAGAATAGCTTTAAAAAGGATGAGAGAGATATTATTTCTTGTAACCAGAGGGAAGGGGGAAGGAGGCAACATAGACAAGTCGTTTGCTTATTTTTTATGTTGGGAAGTCTGATGAATTTCTTTACAAGGTAGGAAGTCCCAGTATGATACTGTATCAAAAGCAGAATACTCCACATAGGGAAATATGTATATCCGTTCTCCCTGGTTGATCCCCTGAAGTTAGTTATTTCCTCTGCTATTTGCCTGCTGGAGACACAGGGTTATCCCAGAAGATTTAGTAAATGTGAATAAACATGAGCTTGCCATAATGGGATCTTGCCTACTTCCAGATCCCCCTCTCTCCCAAATCTCATTATGACTAAAAGAGTTTCTTCAGGCTTTGCTCCTTTGAGAAATATAAGTCTTCAACAGACATTGTTCTGAAGCTTACTTGCCTGTTGGGTCAGGACTAGATTTGACACAAATACACAAAGCTAAGAAAATACTATGTAATGTACTTTCTAATGATGTGGAAGATACCAAAACATTTATATAGCCCTGGTAGTAAGATTTCAGTTACATTTAGCATTACTTGACTGCACTTGTGTATTGAATAGATTTATAAAGTTATTGAGGTAGCAACCCTATGGTTTTCTACCACTGCTGGACTAGTTTTGTCATTAATGTACCATGAAATGTTGTGTAAGAAAGGTAAACTACTTGGATTTCAGGATTTTTTCCCCTTAATTATGGGGATGTGGCAATTTTTTGTTGCCATTCCTAAGTGCAAGGTAGTGTCTTGCAACTAATTAGTATAATTGAGTGATATTTTCAATTTAAGTCACCACTTAACAGGAAAAGCATAGAGATGAGAGATGAGAGATGGATGGTTAGATAGATAGATAGATGATAGATAGATAGATAGATAGATAGATAGATAGATATAGCTAAACAGATATGGAAACCTAGATACACAGAGGACAGACGATAGATATATAGATACATAGGTACATAAATAGTTGCATAGATATTTACATAAAGAGATACAGAGGTAGATACAACCAATATCCTGGAGTACTCAATTCAATGTGATATCAGTCCTTTATAAAAAATTATTATGAGAATTATCATACACTTATACAACTCAAGGTGTGTGTCCTTGCAAGCCTTTGGACTCTGGACTATCTGTAATCTCAAAAAGAGGAATAATGTAAGTAAAATGTCACTAAAACAAATTATTAGATCTGATTTTACTGAGAAAGAGTAAAATATTTTCCAGAGGATCATTCTTTATTGACTTTATTAACATAGTATCATTTTTCAGTTTCCTCAGAGAAATGTGATTGCATTTTATTGATGCTTACAGGGTCAGCAAGTTGAGGGATGGGACAGCATAAATCAGAATATGTTCTGTAGAAGACAGTTGCTTATACATTAAATCAGGCCTTTCTCTGCTCAGGTGGGAAACTTTAACACATGAGCAGATACTGAGAACTCTAAAACCATAGGTCTTGTACTTTCACCAAAATGAAGACATGAAGGAACAACACATCTGGAAAATGGATTAAACCAGAAGAAACATTAGTCTTATATCGGTTCTCTTCAAATTGAGATAGAACATGATTATGGATTTTCAGCCTTTTCCAAGGCTTTTGGCAGGCAGGCGGCTTGAGTTCTGAGCAAGGTTGGGGTATCAAAAAAGTAAAGGTAGCATATCTTCTACACAGAAAAGCCCAAGAGAGAATCTGGTTTTGGGAAATATGGCAATAAAAATGTATTAGTTTACTCAGCAAACATTTATTATTTACTATGCTTTAGACTCCATGGAAATTATTGTAACAAAATCAGTAAAACATGACCCTTCACTTTAAGAAGAAGCTCATGGTTTTTTATAACTACACAAATGTAAAAATTTAGATCAGTAGCATCTAAGAATTTCTATGATAGAAGTAAGTTCAGGATGAAGGAAGGATTTGTAAAATAAGAATTGGTAAATCCTACTTCGGTAGGATGTGGGGCATGTGATGGCTGATCAGAGTCAAAGAAGGCTTTATACATAAGTGACTAGCATGGAGTCTTGAAAAGGTAGGAGATGCTTCTCATGTGATGGGAGTTGTGGGAGAATATCTTTTCATAGGGAGAAGCCTAAGAAAATGTACCACTGAGTGAAAGGACAAGTAGGGGGAATGCAAACCATTCAGAAAGGCAGCATGATAAGTTAAATGTGTGGGGGATCGTGGTGGATGTAGGGAGGGCATAAACCAGCACAAGGAGGGTGTTGAATGCCTTGTGGATACTGCATATTTTTCTTTTAAATACCAGGAACCATTCAAAGGGAAATGTTATATTTGAGAGACAAAGATAACTCTGCCTGCTGTGTGAAGCTTAATTATAATGATCATTAGAGACAAAGAGCATGGATTTCAGGGCATTAAAGTTCGATCCTCACATTTGCCATTTTTTACCTCTCCCTCCCTCCCTCCCTTCCTCTGTGCATTCCTTCCTTCCTCTTTCTTTCCTTCCTCCCTCCCTCCCTCATTTCTTTCTTTCCTTCTTTCCTTCTTTGTTCCAAATCATTCTATAAAGATAAGATACTGTGAAACATGAGTTGCATATGTCCCACCTATAATCAAAGACCATAACCATTTCTTGAGTATTAGGTTGATTTTCAAAGTACTTCACTATATAACTCATAGAATTTTTGATTTTTTACCATGTCTCCCTTCACAAACATACAAAGTTATTAAATGTTATTCTAAGAAAACATAAAGAGAATTCCCATTTTTAGTGTTTTTCATACAGTCTTCCTCTATTTAAATTCTCTTTCTCATTTGCTATTGATTGAAGTATTTGTTGGAAAGCTGAAGTTGTTTCAATTCACTGATACAAATGTGGTTTTGATCATTCACTTCTATGGCTTTACATCAATATCTATAATTTTTGCATTTACTCTTCATGTTTAGTTCACAGATTCTCAACTCTAGAGACAAACAGGCATTGCAAATGTGTAAAAGATAAAGGAAAGCTTTTGAGGCCAGCATGAAGATAGCATAATCATGCCATGCAACATCCAATGGGGGGGATTACACCTCATCTGGCTTTGCAGGGAATACAAATATGCACACTAGACATAGTCAGCTCATCCAAATCCCAAGGTATTATTTCAAAAGCAGCAGAAGAGAATGTCATTTGGCTAACATTTCTGTATGTGAGGGTGAAACAAATTTTGAATTGAAAGAACTGGTAAGGCAGGCAAAAATGTTTCAGAATGAGAAATATATTCTGTCATGCTACATTTTCCTAGATTCTCATGTGGAAGAATGGAATAATATTGTTCATCATATTTCCTTTTCCATTTAACAGTCCTTATTCAATTAATTATGTTATTTTTGTCATTATTAGTCTATTCACACTATATAATCCAAGTTTATAATGCATTCACTTCTAAGTAGAACTTTTGAAATATCCAATATTTGAACTCTTGACATCATTATGTTCCTCAAACCACTGTGTACCACTGCCAGATCAATATTTCCTAAAGATAATTTGAAAATGTCACTATTTTTTATTTCTTCTCAAAAGCCTGTAGCAACATTTCAATGTTTACACTTGAAAGAAAAATACCTTATTTCACTCAGCTTACTCTACATTTTGTTGCCAAATACCATTTTCTAGGCATACCTTCAATGCTGACCTTCCTGGATCTTCTTATGAAGACAAGTGAATTATCCACATAATCTATCCAAGTGTCAATTTTCCTTATGACCAAATACCTTCAAATGTTCTTCACCTTTCAATAAGCATTTGTCATTGCATATTAAAATTTTTGTCATGCTTAAATTTGAGGAGTTTAAAAGTATTGATCAATGATTTTTTTATAAAAATATATTTCTAAGGAAAATTTAACAAATCTGTAACTTTTGCTAATGTACATTCTGTTTAATGTATTTTCCTTTATGATGAATATTAATGACTTGAAACCAGTTGGTTTAAATAATGATTCAAAATGTACTTCTAAAATAATTTCATTTTTGAAAGTTCAATCATTGAGTGAAGATGTATGATGTATGTTGAATTTTATATTACATATCTTCCTTCCTTAAACATGTTTCCTTTTATTCTAGTCATTATTATACATCCCACAGGTAAAAATTATCTTCTTCTAGCCTATGACAATCCAATATATTCCATTTTTAAAGGCTCTGTTTTAGTTTCATCCAGAAAACATTTCATCCAGAAAATCACTTTCAAAGTGAGTTATTTCTCATCTGATATTTTGCAAAACTGATTTGAAAATTATTTACATTGGTTCAGCCCTTCATTTTTAACTTTTATATTTTAAACTTTAGATTACTAATTATGTACTTGTCCAATTTTGTTTTTTATCTCCAGATGGACTATTAGACCAATGACTATCTTATTCTTGTTAAAGCAGTGCATAAAGCGAGTCTAAATATGTGTGTGTACAGTGGTGGCAAGAGAAGATTTCCTATCCTCATTTGTGCCTAACATGAAACTTAAATATATTAGATTTTTAGGCAGATTTTGTTCCACAGTTAAACACCATGAATATGGTGATTTCCTTTTTTATTTTGAAGGGCACTTATTTTCAATGGTAAATCATGGCACATTTCTAGATGTTCATGCAAATATCCAATTTGACAGGTTTTAATAATGAGTTCCCAGAAAGCCCTGGAATTGAAATTATTCATGATTTTCTATGAAGAAGAAGAGGCACTACACTGGATGGTATATAGACAATATTAAGGGCAAAAATGAATAGTTTGGACAAGTTGGTCTCCATAATCTTTCAGTTCTTACATGTTTTGTTCCTCAGATAAACTGTTTCAAACTTCTCATTTTTCTCTTAATCGGGGATATTCCCCTAAGAGATATGGGAAAGGCCAATGACAATTGGGTTTCATCTTTCTGGGCTTCTCAGACCATCCTCACCTAGAGACTGTGCTCTTTCTATTTGTCCTTTTCTTCTATCTCCTTACTCTTGTGAGAAATTTCATCATCATCATCATCGTGTACCTGCATCCTCCTCTCCACAACCCCATGTACTTTTTCCTAAGTAACCTCTCCTTCCTGGACCTCTGCTTCACCACTAGCCTTGCCCCTCAGACCCTAGTTAACCTGCAAGGAACAGAGAAGACCATCACTTATGCAGGCTGTGTGGTCCAGCTCTACATCTCTCTAACCCTGGACTCTACAGCATGCATCCTTTTGGCTGTGATGGCCTTCGATTGCCATGTTGCTATCTGCAAACCCTTGCACTATGTAATCACCAGGAACACATAGATATGTCAATAGCTGCTATTCATCTCCTGGATGAGTAGTTTGGCCATTTCTTTGATTCAAGCCACCTTCTTCTTGCAGTTGCCTGTCTGTGGCAACCATAGGTTGGATCATTTTATTTGTGAAGTACCAGCTTTCCTCAAATTGGCTTGAGTAGGCACCACCATTAATGATTGGTGGTTTTTGTCATTAGAGTCCTGGAAGTGTGTGGCTCTTTTAATCACAAAGTGTGTCCTTGGACCAAATCAGCTGACACCTCTACTAATCTGACAGCAGCAGTTACTGCCTTGAGAGGGTTGGTATGTTCTAGCCACTGCATCCAATTGCAGACTGGAATCTACTAGGGGACCCTGATGACTCCCATATCTTCCGGTGAGGATCCTTAGTATTTGATTTTGATTTTCATAAATATCCCACAAAAAGTTTAATTGTAATTCAATGTAAATTTGAAGTTGGAGTTAGTGGACTATGTGAATTCCATTTGAAGATATCTAAAGAACCCTGTGGCATGTATTTGACCCTGTCTTGAACTTTCAGTTTCACAAGGGTTGTGAAATTGACAGGAGGAGCAAGGTTTATATAGTAACTTTACTTCTCATTTGAAGTTTTTTTCTGAAGAAAAAACTGATCTGTAGCTGATTGTAACCTCTTTCAGGAAAGCACTAGAGTAATACAATGTAACTCACCAGGAATCTTGGTTGTGTTGCAGGTATATAGCAAACAAAGGAAGGAATGGTTTTTATTAGAACTAGACAAAGAGACATGTGAAAACAGGGCACCATTGGCTGAGTCCACCTGCCACCTGTGGTCTGCAAAATCGGCATCAGAGGAGGAAGAGAAAAGATGAACTCACAGCTGCTGTTTTACCCCACTTATTTGTGCTCCCTGGAATCTCTGTCTGGCAGAGAAAGGGCAAAATTCTAACAGCCTAATTTGCAGAAATGTAAAACCCAGTTATAAAATTCATTTGCAAGGGTATGGGCTCCCAATACCCAAAAGCATCTTGAGAAAGAAGAAAGAGGTTGGAGGACTCATACCTCCTAACTTTAAAGCATAATTCAAAGCTACAGGACCTTAACAGTGAGATATTGGTGTAAGGATAGATATATTGAATAACAGAATCAAATTAAGAGCTCAGAAATAGACCCTCACATCTTTGGCCAATTGATATTTGACTTAGATTCCAAGTCTGCTAAACTGGGAAAAATAATCTTTTCAACAAATGTGGCTGGAAAAATTGGGTATCAATATGCAAAAGAAGGAAAGAGGACCCTTTTCACACCATATCCAAAAAGTAATGCAAAATCTATCAAAACCTAAATATAAGAACCAGGACTATAAAACTTCTAGAATAAAATGTAGGGAAGCATCATCAAGATTTTATGGTAGGCAATGGTTTCTCAGACTTTATCCTGAAACAAGCTACAAAAAGAAAATAGACAAATGGAACCTCCCCAGTGTTAAAAAACATTTGTTCATCAAAGTAAATGAAAAGACAACTTACTCAATGGGAGAAGATATTTGTAAACCATATATGCAATAAGGGTTTAATATCCAGAATATATAAAGAAATCCTAGAACTCAACAATAAAAAATAAACACCATAAAAAGGGTAAAAGAACAGACATTTCTCCAAAGAGGATATAGAAATGACTTAAAAGTACATGAAAAGTGGCTGAAGATCACTAACTATTAGGGAAGTGCACATCAAAACCACAAATAAGAATTACAGACTAGTATCATAAATGAATAAAGATGCAAACATCCTTAACAAAATACTTGCAAACAGAATCTGAAAGCACATTAAAAAAATTATACACATCAATCAAGTGGGCTTTATCCCAGCTATGCAAGGGTGGATGAACACGAGAAAATAAATTAGTGTAATAAACCAAATTGATAAATTGAGGAAGAAAAATCACATGATCATCTCAATTGTTGCAGAAAAGGCATTTGATAAAATGCAGTACTTTTTCTTCGTTAAAAAAAAAAAAAAACTCCAAATGAGGAATAGAAGGAAGTTTTCTCCATACGGTAAACTGGATATATGAAAAACCTACAGCTAGTATTAAAAAAATGAAAGCTTTCCCACTGAGATCAGGAACAAGAAAAATATGCCCACTGTCACCATTATTATTCAGTATATTGCTAGAAGTTCTAACTAGATCAATCAGGGTAGACAAAGAAATAAAGGCACCCAAATAGGAAAGTAAGAAGTAAACTTTTCACTATGCATTGATGACATGACCCTATATCTAGAGGATCCTGAAAAATCCACAAGAAAGCTACTAGAATTAATAGACAAGTTTAGCAAAGTGGCAGGATATAAGATTTACAGGCAAAAATCAACAGCGTTTCTATACATTACTGATGTGCAATCTGAGGAGGAAATCAGAAATAAATTCCACTTATTATAGCTAGTAAAACAATCAAATATTTAAGAATAAGCTTAATCATGGACATAAAGGACCTGTATTCAGAAAACTAGAAAACATTGCTAAAAGAAACCACTGAAGACTTAAATAAATGGAAGCCTATTCTGTGTTCAGGGATTGGAAGACTAGATATCATAAAGATGGCAATTATACCCAAATTAATTTACAGATTCAATATAATCCCAAAAGCCTTTTTTGCAGAAATCAAAAAGCCAATAATCAAATTTATTTGGAAGATTAAATGATCCTGAATAGCCAAAAAGATCTGAAAAAAGAACAAAGTTGGAAGACTCTCACTTCCTGTCATTAAAGCATATTACTAAGTTACACTGGTAAAAAAAACAGCACAGTACTGTCAACAGGACAAACAGATTGACCAATGGAACAGAATTGGATCCTCACATCTACACTCAAGTGACTTTTGACAAGGCTGTTAAGCCCACCCAGCTGGGCCAGAATAGTCTATTCAACAAATGGTGCTGACTGAACTGGATAGCCATAACCAAAAGAAAGAAAAAACACCCTTATGTCACACCTCATACACAAGTTAACTCAAAATGGATCAAGTACATAAATATAAAAACAACAACCATAAAACTCCTAGAAGAAAATATGAGAAAACATCTTCAAGATCTTGTGGTACGTGGTAGTTTCTTAAATATTACACCCAAAGTTTGAGCAACAGAAGAAATAATATATAAATGGGACCTTCTCAAATTTCAACACTTTTGCACATCAAAGGACTTTGTCAAAAAGGTGAAAAGGCAGCTGTCTCAATGGAAGAAAATATTTGGCAATCACATGTTTGATAAGGGTTAAATATCCATGATATATATGGTGTAGCCCTTGGGCAGTTTGATGTAATGATGAATTCCAAAAAAATAATTGGATCATGCTTATAAACTGATCTGTTAATCTGGGCATGATTAAGTTATGATTAGGATATTGACTGGGCCACGTCAGTAGGGCATTTAGCCCCACCCCTTGGTGGGTGGGGAATTGAATATAAAAGGCAAGGCACAGAACAGAGTAAAAGTAGTCTTTTGAGAAGCAGTTTTGTTGTTGGTAAGAAGGCCCCAGGAGAAGAGAAGTGAGCTGTTCGCCTAATCATCTATAGCTGACCTTGTGGAGGAAACAGGAGCTATGCCTGGAGAGAAACACAACCCCAGGAAGAGAGGAACCCCAGAAGCCTTAACCCTGGCAAACACTGGCAGCTGTCTTGCTCTAACACGTGGCAATGGACTTTGATGAGAAGAAACTTAACGCTTTATGGCCTGGTATCTGTGGACTTCTATCCCAAATAAATATCCTTTGTAAAGACCAACCCATTTTTGGTATTTCACATTAGCACCCCTTTGGCTGACTAATACATATGGAAATCATACAACTCAACAGTAAAAGGACAGACCATCTGGTTAAAATTGGGTGAAAGACTTGAAAAGACACCTGTCCAAAGAAGAAATACAAATGGTAAAGCAACACATGAAAAAATGTTCAAAATCACTATTGATTAGGGAAATGCAATTCAAAACTTCATTTGTACACTGTTTTACATCTATTAGACTGGATGCAATTTAAAAGTCAGAAAACTGTAAATGTTGGAGAGTATGTGGAGAGAGAGGAATGCTTTTTCACTGTTGGTGGGAATGTAGAATGGTACAGCCACTGTGGAGGACAGTTTGGCAGTTCCTAAGGAAATTGAAGATAGACTTGCAATGGGTTCCAGCATTACCATGGCTATGTATATACCCAGAATAACTAAGAGCAGTGAAACAATCAGACATCTACACAATGATGTTCATAGCAGTGTTTTCACAATAGCCAAAAGTTGTAAAAACCCAAGGTGTCGGTAATTGTGGGAACATGGCTGATGGGTTAGACATATAATTCATAGTTCTCACTAAAACAACAAAGAAAAGCCAGAGGCTACTATGGGGACCTGCTTTGGGGCACAGCAAACCAGGAAACTGCTTACAACTCCCAGAAGAGTGAGGTTCAGAGATACAAAGAAGCCAAAACAAGTAATCATGAGTTATTAAAACTCTCAGCTGCCAGGAAGGGCTCTCCAAGATATTAAGTGAGGGTAAAACTCCTGGTGAACTGTATCTAACTGAGAGTACAGCAGACGTCTACCTCCATGGGAAGGTGCTTTGAGTCATCTAGGAGGGTACTGGACAGATACAGAAGCCAGGAATAATCAGGGGTTGCTTACCATAGTGGCTGGAAGGGGCACACATATGAGGCCCTCAGGGAGACAGACTAGGTGGAGACCCAGTCCCCTCCTCCAAACAGAAGGGTGAAGGTAGATTCCTTGTGAGGAGGAGAGGTCTGGAAGAGTAGAGAGTCACATTTTTGCAGTGATTTTAGTCAGCTGGGTCTGCCTTGAATATCAAAAGAGACCCTGAATCAACAGGGAAGGGGTGGATCACCTAAGGCTGGAGGTCATGTCCACACA
>JAQZBX010099386.1:0-11488 GCA_029593785.1 Cabassous unicinctus
AATCAAGGTGCCCCAAAATACATGAGGCAAACACTGAAAAAACTAAGTGGAGAATTATAGTGGGGGACTTTAATACACCATTATCATCATTAGACAGAACATTTGGACAGAGAATCAATAAAGAGACAAAGATTCTGAATAATAATTTTGAGGACCTGGGCCTAATAGACATATAGAGAACACTACACCCAAAAACAGAGGGAAATACATTCTTCTCAAGAGCACATGGTTTATACTCCAAGATAGAAGACATGCTAAGCCACAGAACAACTCCCAATGAATTCAGAAAGATTGAAATTATACAAAGTAATTTCTCTGACCAAAATGGAATGAAATTGGAAATCACTAAAGGCCAGAAAATCAGATTAGGCATGAAGATATAGAAGTTAAAAAACATACTCTTAGACAAACAGTGGGTCAAGGAGGAAATCTCAAAACAAATCAGTAACTACCTTGAAACTAATGAAAATGACAGCACAAAATATCAAAACCTATGGGATGCAGCAAAAGCTGTACTGGGAGGCAAGTTCATAGCCATAAATGCATATAATAAAAGGGAAGGAACAGCTAAAATTGAAGACCTAACTGCACACCTGGAGGAATTGGAAAATAGCAACAAACTATCCCCAAAGGAAGTAGAAAGAAAGAAATAACAAAGATTAGAGCAGAACTAAATGAAATAAAAAATAAGAAAGCAATAGAAAAAAATAAACAAAACCAAAAGGCGGTTTTTGGAGAAAATCAATAAAATTGACAAACCCTTAGCCAGACTAACAAAGAAAAAGAGAGAGCAGATGCAAATACAAAAAATAAGAAATGAAGAAGGGGATAACACTACTTACCCCACAGTAATAGAGTATCAGAAGAGGATACTTTGAAAAAATATATGCCAACAAGAATGATAATTTAAAGGAAATGGACAAATTCCTAAAAAATCACAAACAGCCTACATTGATGAAAGAAGAAATTGATGAAATCAACAGTCCAATTACAAGTAAAGAGATAGACTCAGTCATCAAAAACCTCCCAAATAATGAGAGACAAGGAACAGATCACTTCACAGCTGAATTCTGCAAAACATTCCAGAAAGAGCTAACACCAATCCTGCTTAAGCTATTCCAAAAAATAGAAGTAGAAGGAACATTGCCTAACTGATTCTATGATGCCAACATAACCCCAATACCAATGCCAAATCAAGATACCACAAGAAAAAAAATTACAGACCAATTTATCTAATGAATCTAGATGCAGAAATGCTCAACAAATACTTGCTAATTGTATTCAAGAACACACCAAATGAATTATACACCATGACCAACTGTATTTAATCTGGAGTATACAAGGATGGTTCAACTTAGGAAAATCAATCAATGTAATACCCCACATAAACAGATTGAAAGAAAAACATGGCATGATCATTTCTATAGATGCAGAAAAAGCATTTGACAAAATACAGCACCCTTTCCTGATAAAAACACTGCAAAAGATAGGAAGAGAAGGAAACTTTCTGAACATGATAAAGGGTATATATGAAAAACCCAAAGCTAACATCATCTTCAATGGTGAAGTCCTAAAAGCCTTTCCTATGAGATCAGGAACAAGACAGGGATGTCCACTATCTCCATTCCTATTTAACATTGTCATAGAAGTACTTGCTCAAGTACTTAGGCAAGAAAAAGATATAGAAGGCATCCAAATAGGAAAAGTAGAAGTAAAAATTTCACTGTTTGCAGATGACATGATCCTATATATAGAAAGCCCTGAGAAATCTACAACAAAGTTTCTAGAACTTATAAAGGAGTTCAGTAATGCCACAGGCTGTAAGATCAATTCTGAAAAATCAGTAGCATTTCTGTACACCAAAAATGAACAATCTGAGGAGGAAATCAAGTAAAAAAAATACCATTTACAATAATAAATAAAAGAATCAAATACCAGGGAATAAATTGAACTGAAGATGTAAAGGACTTATAAACAGAAAACTATACAACACTGTTAAAGAAAATCAAAGAAGACTTAAATAAATGGAAGAATATTCCCTCTTCATGGATAGGAAGAATAAACAGCATCAATATATCTATCCTAAACAAGCATATCTACAGATTTTAATGCAATCGCAATAAAAACCAAAACATCATTTTTTATGGAACTGGAAAAACTAACTACAAAATTTATTTGGAAGGGTAAAAGGTGCTGAATTGCCAAAGACATATTGAAAAAGAAAAATGAAGTTGGAAGTATCACTCTACCTGACTTTAAAACATATTATAAAGCTACAGTCATCAAAAATGCATGGTTTTGGCACAAGAATAGACATACTGACCAAAGGAACCAAATTGAGAGTTCTGATATAAATCCTTGCATATACAGTCAGCTGATATTCAAAAAGGCCAACAAGCCTACTCAGTTTGGAGAGAATGGCCTCTTCAGCAAGTGGTGCTTGGAGAACCAGATATTCATATCCAAAAAATGGGAGAAGAACACCATCTCACACCTTATATAAAAATCAACTCAAGTTTGATCAAAGATCTAAATATAAAAGCCAAGACCATAAAGACCTTGGAAGATAATGAAGGGAAGCATCTACAGGACCATGTAATAGGAAGTAGTTTTATGAATTTCACACCAAAGCACAAGCAGAAAAAAAAATAGATAAATGGGATGTCCTCAAAATTAAAAACGTTTGCACCTCAAAGGACATTATCAAGAAAATAAAAAGGCAGCCTACCCAATGGGAGAAAGTATTTTGCAATGATATATCTCATAGGAGCAAAATATCGTGCATATAAAAAAAAAATCCTACAACTCAAAAATAAAAAGACAAACAACCCATTTAAAAAATGGTCACATGACCTGAAAAGACACTTGTCCAAGGAAGAAATACGAATGGCTAAAAAGCACATTAAAAAAAAGGCTCAATATCGCTACCTATTAGGGAAATGCAAATCAAAACTTCAATGAGATACCATCTTACACCCATTAGAATGGCAGCTATTAAGAAAAAACTGCAGACTACAAGTGTTGGAGAACATGTGGAGGAATGAGAACACTCATCCACTGCTGGTGGGATTGTGGAATTGTCCAGCCACTGTGGAGCACAGTCTGCCAGTTCCTCAAAAAACTAACTATAGATCTTCCATAAGATCCAGTGATTTCACTGCTGGGTATATAACCAGAAGTATTGAAAGCAAAGACACAAACAGATATATGCATACCAATGTTTATAGCAGCATTGTATGCTATTGCCAAAAGTTGGAATCAATCCCAGTGACCAGCAACAGATGAATGGATAAACAAAATGTGGTACATGCATACAATGGAATATTACAAAGCTGTTAGAAGGGATAAAGTACTGACACGTGGAATAACATGGATGCATCTTGAAGACCTTATGTTGAGTGAAGCATGCCAGGCATTGAAGGATGAGCAGTACATGACCACATGGATATGAATTAAGAAAATTGAGCAGTCTCGGGGAACCATTGTCTGAAAGATAGGTTTACAAGAAAGAGAAGAGAAGAGAAGACAAAGTTGTGAGCCATCACTCATATGGACATAATCTATGGTAAAGTAATAGAGAGTAATGTTATATTGAAGGGATAGGACAGGTGAGTAGTGATATTATTGCATTTGGTGGTACAGGGTTGACAGGTGGTAGATTGGGAAGGGTGGATTAGAATACCCAGGATACTAGGGGGAGAGAGGGGAGAGGGACCAGGTGACCATTTGGGATTTCTGTGTATGAGTTTGAAAGTGCAGAGGTGGGAAAGCCCTTAGGGCAATATGAAAAGGAAGTGTCACTGGTTTAAGGTGTTGGTTGGGGAGGAATTTGGGACAGAGGGCATCTGGAGCAGATATCTAGTGAGTGTGTGAGTATTCTTCCTGTCATAATGTGTTGTATCAGTGGGTGGAGACCCACATAATGAGCGGGAAGGAGATGGACTCCCATTTTTGGGGGTCCAGAAACAGACAGGTGGGCCTTTCTTAGGATCAATGGTGGTTCCTAATAGGGGAGGATGAACCGGTGTGTCAAGAACTCCTGTTGCATGTATCTATGAATCTTGTCATCCAATGAGTCAAGTCATGGTGTTGTTATAGGCCCTGGGGAGGTGGGGAGGGAGGAACAGAATAGATCGAACAGGGGAGATTTAGTAGTTTTTCATTTCCTTACAGTGATGGACACAGGACATGGTAAATATCATCAAAATGTATAAAATTGTACGGTCTAAAATGTAAAGCATACTGTAAACCATTGATAATGTTTAATAGCTCTATTTCACTATCTTTATAGCAGTTATAACAATGCTACCATCCACAAACAGAAAGGTTTTAATATGAGGTGAGGAAAGGGGGAGGAGTTTGGGTATATGATAGTCTCTTGTATTATGTGTGTGACTATGCTATGACCTAAAACTTTTTTGAAAATTAAGTAAAAAATAGTGAATCACTGGGGAAGGAGTGGGGAAGGTGCCATGGTACAGACTGGACACCCGATATTGCAGTGATAAAAGGCAAAATGTCAAAAAAAATTTTTTTAAATTTCTTTTTCCCATCCTTTAATTTAATTTAATTTTAGTTAGAGTTTTAGTTTTTAAGTTTACATGTATTTTATCTCTTACATTTAAACTTATAATTATTATTTCATTGTCTTGTGAATTGTATTTGGCTATTACATTGGCTTCATCTTTAAAGAAGCTTTGGATCACAGAATTGTTACAACTGGGCAGGAGAAGATCATTGGTGATGGTTGTCACGGATGGGGGTTCATGGGAAGAAGTTCACCTGAACATGCATAAAAGGTATATAAATTTGTCCAAATGCTCATGGCACATGGTCACAGTGGATCAAAACTCACTCAATGAATGAGAGAATACTGAATTCTCAGTGTGGAGAGCTCTCCCACATTCTCCAAGGGAGCAGCACCTGTCCACCAAATGCAAGCGCAGTGTCTGGCTAAGGAGGATGATCCACTGATGGGCTCTTGTTATTGATGACTACCCTTACAAGTCTTTTTTCTTGAAACTGAAACTTAGCCTGTTATTATGGAGTGCCTAAGGGTTGCCTCCTGAGAGCCTCCTTGTTGCTCAAATGTGGCCTCTCTCTAAGACAAACTCAACATGTGAATGCATTACTTTCCTCCCAGGTGGGACATGACTCCCAGGGATGAGCCTCCCTGGCAATGAGGGATTACTACCTAGTGCCAACTGGCAATATGACTGAAAAAAATACCTTGAATAAAAGGGGGGAAAGGTAAAGACAAATTAGTTCATATGGCTAAGAGACTTCAATGTGAGTTGGGTGGTGATCCCAAAGGTAAAACTTATGCACATCTCAGTAGGACCTCATAGGCTTTCAATGTGGATATCACCCCACATAGAGGGGCTCCTAAGGGCTCTGGAGACACCCAGGTCCTATGTCAGGGCAGATAGCTCTGGAGTTTGGCACATTATCAATGGGCCCTACTTTGGGATCTGTGCTCCTGAGAGTGACACTGCTGGTTTCAAATACATCCTCCCTGCACAAGTTTCATCAGTCCCTTCTATTCAAACCTATAGGTGGTGCTCCAGTTTCTAGGTGTACTTCAGAGACTGGAGTATTTGGCCTGCTCATGTGCCAGCTGGGCCCAGAATCTCAGTGCAGCTGCAACTCTTACTCAGGACACTTGGCAGGGAGATGATGATGGACAACGGCCAACCCGGGGAATGGAGAGATCCTGCAGCTGCAGGCAGGATAATCAAATCCATCTTATTCATGTGATATAAGCCCCCTGTCACTTGGAGGTGAAGTGAACATCACCATCGCAGACTCCTCAGGTTTGGAAGAAGAGGTATGGACTAGATTGGACTTACTGGTATTCTGTTATAGACATATTGTGATTCAAGTAATGGAAGAAATTACAACATTAATGTGGAGCCAGTGGCTACTGGATGCTTTGGGGGAAGGAGAGGGAAAAGCAGTTGTAATATAGGGACTTTTTTGGGACTTGGGAATTATCCTGAGTGACATTGCAGTGATGAATATAGGCCATTTTACATCAGCAAATACCATGCAGAACTGTGTGGGAGAGAATGTGGTCTACAATATAAACTATGGTCCATGTTTAGTGGCAAAGACCCAGGATGTGTATCTCCATTGCAGGTGATGTGCCACACTAATGAAAGATGTTTATGTGGGAGATTGTGGGAGGTATGGGAGGTGTGGCATATGGGAATCCCTATAATTTTGGTGTAATATTTATGTAATCAAAGTATATTTTAAAAAATAAAAAAGTTATTAATAAAAAAAGAACATTAAAACATATTGGAAAATATTTAATTCATTTTAAAATGGAGCAGTGTATTTCAAATACAAAGGGCTATATTTTATATTAGAGTAAATATTTTACTAAACAATATTTAAAGCAGTGGAATAATAGCACCAAAAATGATTATATATCTGGTAATAATGGCAAAACTTTTTTCCACAATAAAGAACTCATACAAATAAACATTAATATATGGTAAGATTTACAAGTTAAAAAACACTTATTCAATAAAATAAACAGCAAGAGAGGCAATTAGACAGAATAATTTAAAATGGCTAATGGACATATTGGGGGAAAAAAGGGTTCAACATCACTCTCAATCACAAATTTGAAAATGAACTTAAAATGAAGAAAGGAATGCTACATTTATTTATTCATTAAATAGGGGATTTTAATGTGCAGTCAGGGAAGATAACCTGAAGTCTCTTCTAGAAATTTGGGATTATGTTTTGCAGAGTCTGAAATCCCAGCTGTCTCACAAAGGAATGGAGAAAATTATTGGCCAGGAAACTGAGGTGGAACCCCAGGACTTGAACATTGAGAACATTTTTTTCCCTCTTTCCTTAGCACAGGAGATCAGGGTATTAGGTTCATTTCCTGAGGGCTGATCTTTTCAATTTCATATTTTTTTATAGTTCATTTACCCTGACCTCCATTGGTTGAAAGTATGTCTTTCCCTTATTATATGACTCTCCAGAGTATGTTTTCTAAGAAGGCAGATTTTGATCATTTTTTTGTAATATATATGAGTATGAATTTTGCTCCAGGGAGGCTGAATGAGAAGACCAGACTTAGATGTAGAATAAAGATAGTGAAATAAAACTTTTATCTAAAAGACCCACTGCCACTTACAAAAAGATATTAGGTTTACTCTTCTCAAGTTTATTAGGATCTAAATTCCCTTAAACTAGCATACTCCCTAAATTTTGAACCCTCTTTGCAACAGCAAATTTGACTGCCTTCTCTGAGATCTACAAATATTTTCAATGTTTCATTTATTGTAGTCTTTTCTTGTTATACATAAGTTGATGTAAATTTGGTGATGAACAAAGTGGAATTGAGGATGCATCAGCAGTACATGAATGGAGACATATGCTACCTAAGGTTAACATCACAATGAGTGAGATCTCCAGATGGCCAATGCCATCTGAGGACTGTGTGTGCTCAAGAGCAAGGAAGGCCAAACCTGAGAGTTTAATGAAAGTGAAGCTCTCAATCAACACAATTTTGGCATTTCTTTATATTTGGTCAGAATTTTCTTCTCATTCTAAATTGTCTGTTTTGCATTAATTATTGTAATAATTTATCAGCAAGCTCATATTGAGTGTCTACACATATATCTGGCATTGTGCTAAGAATTAAGGTTACCAAAGAATAAAGAAATGGCTGTACCTTTTGGAGCTCAGTATATGGTTTGGTAAACCATCATTTAAGTTGAGAATATTAGTTAAATTGGGTAGTGTGCAGAGAGAAGTAGTAAAAGACACGACCAGAGCAGGGCAAGTTTCCCAAACACTAATCTGTGGTCAAAGAAGCCTGCATCCAAAAATAGATTCCAGATCTTGGGTTTGAAAGGAAAATTATATCATCTCTTACTGACTCACCCCAGTTTCCACATTAACTTTTATATAGGATTCTTTTTTTTTTTAATTTGTAAAATGATATATAAATACATATGCATATATGTGCATTTGTTTACATAAATGTTATTTGTATATATATATACATTTTATAAAGGTACCTAGATTACCCAAATATTACTCAGAAACTACAGGGATTCCCATGCTCCCCACCGCCCACACCCCCAACAACACCCCACACAACCATTCCTCATCCGTGTGGTACTACACCCGCAATGGATATACACATCCTGGGGCCTTGCCACCGAGCAAAGACCACAGTTCACATCACAGACCAAACTCTCTCCCACCCAGTTCTGCATGGTATATTCTGATGGAAAATGGCCTACATTCGTCGCTGCTTCTCCACTCAGGACAACCCCCAAAGTCCCAAAAATGCCTGAGTATTTCAACTGCCCCTCCTCTCCCTGCCCCCAAAATTTCCAGTGGCCACTGGCTCCACCTCACTGTTACAATTTCTTCCATTGCTTGAATCACAATATGTCTACAACAGAACACCACCAAGTCCACTCTAGTCCACAGCTCCTCCTCCCATCTTGAGGGGACTTGGAAGGTGATGTCCACTCTACCTCCAAGTGAGAGAGGGCTTATATTAGGATTCTAATAAGAAATAGAAATCTCATAATATAACATGTTGTAGAATTAAAGTGTACACGGACACATACATTTCTAAATGGTTAATAGTTTTTCCCTTTCTGTTTGCATTTGGGAGTGTATATAATTTCCCGAAGAGATTGTGTTGTTTCCATAATTATATAAAGAAAGCAAAATCATGTATCAAAAATTCCTGGGACTTTTAAAAAATGTAGGGGAGAACCTAAAGCAGAGAGCTCACAGGTTTGTAGCCTCAAGTATGCTTGTGCACCTTCTTTTAGGGTATTATTATGGATTGAGGTAGACCAAATGGGTGGCCAGGAACTCACATGGGGGCACTGCTCAGGGTGGTTCTTGGTATTCCAGCAACCACTGAATTTCCTCTTTCCTACTCTTTGGATTATTCAGGCTTTTTTCTGGGCTCCTGTTTCATTTCAGGCTAAGATTTCAGTAACAGAATACTCCAGTTTTCCTGTCTCATTCTTACTTCTCAAATATCCACCACATAGATCATAATTGACAACATGCTTAATAAGGTGACAATCTCTGCATCTTCTTGCTGCATAGACCATGACTATTTGTCCACTGTAGCTCTCAGCTCTCTAAAGTCTGATGTGGTTATTATTAGGTTCCAAGTCTTACAGGATTCTCAGGGCATTTAATAGATAATTCTTTCAAAGAAGCTAACAAAGGATACAAGCTCAGTAATGAATAAAGTAGTCTTCTCTTTTCTTGGTCCATTTCATTTTTTCTGAGGATAGGCACACATATTGTTGTCACTGCCACCAATTGACTCTACTCAATGGCCATCAGAATTGCATATTAAGAATATTAGGCCCTCTGTTTCTGGGCATAATTACCAAATAAAATATGCATTAACCCCAAATTCCTTTAAATCCAGAAAGTATAAAAATATGTGTACAAAAAACTGTGTATTTTGCAAGGAAGCAAATAGTAATGTTATACTTTTGTCATATATATGATTCTTCATAATGGGGAAGATAAAATGGACCCCAGTTGAATGAGACATTTCTGTCAATAATCTGAGAATGAACTTGGAGATATATGAACATCTTCAGAAATGGGAATTAGCAGTGATTCTTATTCTTCTATAGGAATAAGATTGTTATGTATGAAGTAGAAATTTTGTTATTCTACATAACTGACTATATAAAGAGAAGCAGAGGTAAAATTAAACTTATAATTGCTGTGATGTTGAAATACTCAATCCATTTTATCAAGGTCTATTATTTCTAGCACTGCAATGTTCCTAAAAGAAATAGAGGTCAAGAGATAATAATAATAAGTAACAGTCAGGTACAGATAATGTATTATTTTCATTGAAGAGGCCTCACCTGGTGAACCAAAGCTCACTCTGCATCCATGCATATCCACATGGTCAGTGGAGAAGAGAACCTACTGAATCACCAAGGTCAGTGTGGTGACTGGTGAGGATAGTGCTGGAGAGGTGGATGCAGCTAGCTGCCGCTGTCTGCATGTTCATTAAGTATTATGCAGGGTGGAACCCTGCTGCCCACCTGGGACCATGAGTTAAAGTGCTATGAGCTCTCTGGAAACCCTGCTTGGGGAATAATTATAGAGTTTTATTTCCAGGAACCATTGTCCAAGACATGTCCAGGCACCGTTTTATTGGTTTTTGAGAGAGCTGATGAAGAGCAGATCCTGAGGTGACAAGTAAGTTCAATTTAGTGCAAGTAAAGGCAAATCATATTCACAGGAGAGGAAAACAATACAGGGCATTTAGACAATGTCAGAACAAGAGTTCATGAGGACAAAAAGATGTTATAAGTCGAATACCTATAATTCATTTGATGGTAATATTTTAGCTTAGTGCAATATGTTATTTAGTTTATACTTTGAGATTAAAGTTTTATGGAATTTAAAATACATAAATTATAAATGTATATCTCCATGAAATTTTCCAATTGGAAATTTCTTAAGTATCCATAACTCTGATTGTGAACATAAAAAGCCCATTAACAGATGCTTGGATAAAAACAATGTTATATTTAAGTACAATGAAACATTTCCCATCCACAAAAAAGAATGAAGTTCTGATACAATCTACAACATGGGTGAACCTTGAAGATATCATATTGAGTGAAATAAACCAGACTCAAATTGACAAATAGTGTATGATTGAGGCAGTATAGAATAGGGACCCAAAGACAAGAGGCAGAAAACCTAATAAATTTCCACACATATACCACCCAGTAGAAAAAACTGGAGCAGCATCTTGCTAGACTCACATAGACATGTTATCAGTAGGCAGTTTGTGCTTGCTGATGTACGTAAATAAGTTATGAGAAAGCAGTAACACTGGCAGCGTGTGCCTACTGACTGCACAAACAAGTCATAGAAAAGCAACTTGAGGTGGTCACCCAGCATAAAGTAGGAGAAAACTAGGATATTCCATGCTACCCACCTGTTTTCATAAGCCCTTCATGGAGCAGTGGCGAGGAGCCAATCACCACTGGAAAGCAAACCTTAACCCCCTAAGAGAACCAAATCACCTAATAGAGCTTCCCTGTTTTGGTCTCAAAATTGCCAATCAGTGCAGACTCTGAAGTCTTGCACCCCCAATAAAACAGGGGACCCCAGGGCAGAACTTTGCATTTCTCTCCCTTGAGAATGCCGACCTTACACATTAAAGGTGTATTTCTGTTCTCTTGTTTTACCCCCCAATAAAACCTCTGCTTGTTTATTAATTTGTGGTTCATCCTTGAATTTTTTCTTGTGACAAAACCAAGAACCTAGACACCAGCTGCAAAAACGTGATCTAACTTATATATGAAATAACTAGAATACACAAATTCATAAAATTATAGACTAGAGCACCAGGGTGGGAAAGGGGGCATCAATGATTAAATGGTATGGAGTTCCTGTTTGGGGTGATGGTAAAGTTTGGGAATTGATGTTGGTGATGGTA
>JAQZBX010099387.1:0-11481 GCA_029593785.1 Cabassous unicinctus
CTGGATAATTGGGGTTGGCCGGCTGAACAAAGTTTCAAAGGGCAAATAGCCCATGGGTCTTGGGATGCACCTAACCCAGAGAAGGGTTAAGGGAAATAAGTTCACCCAGGGGAGACCAATTTCCTGGCAGAATTTGGCAAGGGTGGCTTTAAGGGTTTGATTTATGCATTTAACTTGCCCTGAACTTTGAGGCTTGTAAACAGTTTGGAGTTTTCACTTAATCCCTAACATTTTCATCAGTTCTTGGACTATGGCGGCCACGAAAATTGGGCAATTGTCAATGGGCAGAGGCAGCCCATGTCAGGGAATGGTTTCCTTGAGTAAAGCTTTCGTCACGTCTCTTGTTTTTTTGGTGCAAGGGGGGGAAATCTTCGACCCAGCCTGAAAAGGAGCATATCATCACTAACAAATATTGGTACCCCCAACTTGGTTTCACTTTTGTGAAGTTTACTGTGAGATCTTCAAAAGGGGCCGTTCCCATGTGCTGGATGCTTGCCAGAGCTCAGGAGCCCTGCAGAGGGGTTTCTTTGGCACAAACTTGGCACTGGCTGCTGATGGTGGCACAGAGGGAAGCTAGTTGGACTATGTAATAATATCTCCTGAGTAAGGCTTTTCTGACGAGGGTTACGGTTGGTGCTAGGGCTTTCAGGCAGGGCAGCCATCCTGCAGCCACGGGGGTCTAGCTGCTTGGAGAGATAAGCAATGGGCCTTTGCCATGGGCCGAATGTTTGTGTGAGGTCTCCTGGGGCTACCTTGTTTTTTTCATCCATGAACAGGTTGAAGGTGCAGGTATACCTGGGAGCCCCCAGGCAGGGGCTCAGCTGAGTTGTTTTTTGATGTCTTGGAAATGTGCTCATTGAGCTTCTCCTCAGACAAGGGACTTCTTTTTTCGGGCCAATCAGAACTTCTTAAAGGGATTTGGCCATAGCTGCAAACCTGGGAATCCAGATGTGACAGAACCCTGCAGCCCCGAGGAACTCACAAAGCTTTTTTTTTGTGGTGAGGGTAGTGATGGTGCAGATTATTTTCTTTCATTCTGGTTCAAGCATCTGGTGCCCTTGTGTGATGTCAAACCCAGGTACTTGACCTGCTGTTTACAGATTTTGGCTTTCCTTAAGACTCTTTGTACCCAGTCTGTGTTAGAAGTTGAAGGAGAGTCTGGGTACCTCTCCAGCAGTCCTCTTCCATTTTACCAGCAAGTAGGAGTTCATCTATGTATTGCAAGAGACCACATTTGCAGTTTTCCTGGGGATAGGTGGCCAGATCTGTTGTCAAGTCTTCTCTGAAGAGGGTGGGGGAGCTTTGGTAGCCCTGCGGGAGCTGAGTCCAGGTTAGCTGAGTTTTCTGCCGGGTTTTGGGATTTTCCCACTCAAAGGCAAACAAAGGCTGGCTCAGGAAGGGGCCAGCCACAGGCAGAAGAATGCATTTTTTAAGTCCAAGCAAGTGAACCAGGTGACTCCAGGTGGCAGCTATCCCAGCAAAGGGTATGGCTTGGGAACAACCTGGTGCAATGTGATGGTGGCATTGTTGATGGCTTGAAGATCCTGGACTGGTTGATATCTTGTCCCGTCAGGCTTCTTTAATGATAATAATGGGGTGTTTTAGAGTGACTGGCACTTGATCAGGATTCTCTCTTTTCTCAGGAAATATATGTGTTTGACCATGCCTAATTGTGCTTTGCGGGGGATCAGATACTGCTTTTGCCAGACTGGGACCACTCCAGGCTTCATGTTGATGATGATGGGTGCATTATTCCATGCCATTCCCAGCAGGTTTCTTTCTGCCCAAACCTGGGGGAAAAGTTCTAGCAGTTTTTCCAGATTCTGATGTAATTTTTTCTGTATGAAATTTCCATTCCTCAGTTCAGGGTACAGTGATGAGGAGAGTGAGGCTGGTCCTGACACTTAAGCTTGCTGCCCCCTCAAGTTTGAAGGTAATCTGGGCTCCCAATTTGGTTAAGAGGTTCCTAACAAGTAGGGGAACCAGACATTCAGGCAGGTACAGAAATTCATGAGTTACTTCATGGCCACCAAGCTGTCAAGTTCTCCACTGCCAAAAAGGCTGTTGGCTTGACTGGTTTTCAGTTGCTTCTATGATGTTAGTGGTTTTTCCATTAAAGGGGGCAACGTGGGTAATGACCACAGAATATTCAGCACCAGTGTTTGCCATGATTGTCATTGCCTGGCCCTTGATTTGTAGTTTGACCATGGGCTTGTGAGGGCCAAGTTCCAATGAGCCTGATTGCTCCTATTCAGAGTCAAGTCCCATCAGCTCAATCAGATGGTCCTGGGGCTCAGGTCAGTATTTTTCTTTGGGGATGTTCCTTTCATGTGCCTGATTCTTTTGGAGGCACTCATTTATTCCAGTGTCCACTTTCTTTGCAGTAGGCACATTGGTCTCTGGCCACGGATGCCCTTTTGGTGCTTGTCACCCCTTTTTGAGGTGGCTCTCCTCAACTGCTGGGGTCAGGATTTCTCAAGGGTGCCACCAATAGGGAGACTAGAGCATCTGGATCATATGGCAGGGATGGTGGGTCTTCTTCCGAGGATCCCTGATGAATGATTGGCTTCTGGGGCCCTATTCCTTGTGCAACAAAGATGCTACTTTGTCCCTTTTTCCAACACAAAATCGAACCCAAGGGGGGCAGATTCCAGGATATTTTTAAACAAGAATTGATGTAGGGAAACTGATCAGGGTGGCTGGGAGTTCCTGTGACTACAAGTCAAACTGCGTTGTCCTTGGCTACCTCCAAGGTCCCTTCCAAGGGCCAATTCACACCAAAATTGAGCCACTCTAACTCACATAAGGTTCTGAGGGTGTGGGGGTTTATCTGGATGTCATAATCTCCAGAGAAGCCCTTTTTAAGTATTTTGAGCATGCAGTTTAAGACAGTAGGTTTTGGCTGTGATGAGCCCATATCCTGTGTCAGTAGCATAAGACAGAGAAAGGAAGGGGTCGCCTCTTCTGAGACAATTTAGATGCTTGCCTGTCCGGATCTTTCGCAAGAACTTCGACTCGTCTTAGCTAAGGCACCCAGGCAGAGTTCGGGTTGGCCATTATGCTGTATGGTGTAGCCACAGAAAACAGGTTAGGGCCCACTCAGACTCCATAGCATGGGCCATGGAGACAAAGACTGTAATAACAGAGGTAAGCCTCTGTCATCCTCACTTGCACACACAATCACTCAGAAGTAACAGAGTCTCTCCCACAGGGATTAACAGTGATAAGTCGACACCCTGAGTCGGTGGTGCAAGACAGACAAAGGAAGGGGTTGCCTCTTCTGAGGCCACTCAGATGTCCACCTGTCTGCATCTCTTGCAAGAACTTCAGCTCGTCTTTACTAAGGCCTCTGGGCAGAGTTCGGGTTGGCCGTTATGCTGTATGACGTATCCATGGAAAAAAGGTTAGAGCCCACTCAGACTCCATAGCACAAGCCGTAGAGCCACAGACTGGCACAACAGAGGCAAGCCTCTTCCATCCTCATTCACACACAATCACTTAGACATTATGCAGTCCCTCCAGCAGGGTCTGCCTTACCTTGGAATCCCAATACTAGAGATCTTGGGAGGTGATCAGTCTCCCCTTCTGTCTGGAGATGGGCCTGACTGAGGACTTGGCACCCGAGGCCTTACCTTTCCATATTTTTCTGGCACTGTTCAGTCCACCTCCTCACTGAGTCAGGCAGGGGTGTGGGGACGTGACCTGCAAAGACCGCCTCAGAAGGAGGTCCCATTAAGAGGACAGGTGGTGCCTACATCATTCGCCCATAGATTGACGCCAGCCGCACCCATCAGTCCTAAGCCAGAGGCACAACAGGCCTGCTCTGTTGGGTGTCCCGGTCAGGAAACCAAATGTTGCAGCAGAAACCAAACTTAGATGATGAGGAAACCCAAGCGGCACTCGGAGAGGTGGAGAAACAAAGTTTTATTACTCATGGGCCCAGAAGAGTGTTAAGTCTCCAAATTCTGAGTCCTGGGCATCGGCTTTCATGGGGTTATATAGGTTTCTGTTTATTGGCTAGTGGGTTGCTGGGCAAGCAGGCAAATTCCTGAAGCAATCGGGCAGATGGGGTTTAATAAAGCAAAAAGGGGCAACTTTAGCTTATCTTCCTAAAGCAGATGGCCTTGGGAGGAGGAGGAGGAGAGGAGCCAGGGAGCTGTTATCTTTTCAAAGCTGTGGGTTTCTGCTGATGAGGAGGAGAGAGTGCTGTTAAAGAGACAGCAATTTCTTCATCAGTACAAGGAAAATGTTCAGCTCTAGGGCTTCCTATTGGGCCGTGAACCTCACTCAAACCCCAGCCCCCTCCCACCGACCATCATTTCCCCACCTAGAAAAGTATTGTGTAAAGTCATTTTTCCCCTCCTGGGGGTGGGCTGAAGTCTATTCTTCAGACCCCCTCTGCTGAGAGAGCTTCTCAATAAACCTCCCTGCCTACAATTATCAGTCCCCATGTCCCAGTAAGCACCATTTTCCCCAACATCAACAAAAACAGTCTATGAACTATCAAGATCATACTAAATTTCATTAACTTTTTACATTCCCAACAATCTTATATAACAGATCAAAAATTTTTCTTAACAAGCTATATCAAAGCAAACAGTGAGTAGAAACTGGATTTTCCTTCAGTGAATTATAATTCCTCATTGAGAATTACCTCTTATGTTTTCAATTATTTTACTAAGATGGAGAAAACAATAAATATAGAAAAAATGTTGTTTGCTGTCTGTTTGTTGGAAACAGAGAATAGTTCAAAATGATTTAAATGTTTGTCCCCCAAATTTTGTAGTGAATAAATATATATATGAGAAAATTATATGTCCAAAGAATGTACATTAATTCAGTGTAATTTAACTCACTATTATTTTATGTATCCTCTAAAATGAAAATCCTCTTTTCCATATAATAGCTTTACTATTTGGCTTCTATGAAGTAGAAATATTTTTAACTTAGTGTAATTTGTCTTTACAGCTGTTGTTCTTCTTTTGTTAGCAATGTAACATTCTCCAAACCTATTAAACTTAATATTACAGAACGTGTCAATATTACCCACTGGTTTTTAAAATAGCTTTTCATCATGATATTTTCCATGAATACTCAGGTTTAATAAACCCTTTAATCCTTCCCATCACATAACATAAGTATCTTTCTTTTTATCTTTCATTTCATACTCTTTTTTTTCTCTGTCTTTATTCACTTTTTATCCTCATTTCCTTTCTGAGCTAATTACTATTGGTAAATCTGAAATATGGCCACAAAATCATTAAGTAGAGCATTAGGTTTCTCAGGAGGAAGTAAATAAAAATAAATGCTAACATATCAAAATAGTCAAATCTGTTCATGCATATTTGAATACAGCACAGGTAACATGAAATGATTATCACAGTAGAAATAACTCATAACAGAAGGGTAAATTCTTCATATTGTCAGCAGATGACATGGAAAACTCTTTGCCTCAAACGTTCTACACACTGTTGTTTTAGGTTTAGAAAATATAATGATAAAAATATATAATGAAGACAAGATTGAGACAATTCCTTTCTAACAGCACTGACATAAACAAACACAATTTTTACTGATATATCATCTCCAAAAATTGAATAGATCTAGGGCTCATTCTCAATTCATAGAATTTAATATTTTAACCCACTGTACTGCAGGAGTGAACACAAATTGCTAAAGGCGATGATGAATGCTTGTGGGGTACATGCTAGGATCAGTTGTCAGATCATAAGTGTGTCTACAATCAGAAGCCAAGAGTCATGGAAATTACACAAATCTGGTGTAAACAGAATCGAAGAATCCACTCACTGTGGAGTGAGTTGCTACAATGGTGCATCATGGGAACACAGGGTGCAACAGAACCTTTCAGCAATGATCCCTTTATTGTACAGAATAAGGAGTCCAGAATGGACAAATGTACTTGTCACTTGTATATCACAGAGTCTAAAAGAGCAGGAGAACAAAACCCTAACAGCCTGTCTCCCAGGGTGGCCCAAAACTGCTCTGAGTCAAGGTTGATAGATGGCAGTCCTGCATGCCCCATTTTATGCTAGAGAGACCAGTCTATACTCTTTGAGTGTGGTTTGTATCTACCTTGGGGGGAGGTGGTCCTGCTACTGAGAATTTGTGTTGTGATAAGAATCATTTGCTTACTTTCTGCTATTAAGAGTAGGTAATGTCAGTTGTTTTATTTTTAGGTCCAATGATTCTTTCTTTTGCCTGCTGAAATCTGCTTTTGAACTCAATTAGTGAATTTCATTTCACTTCATTTCATTTCAATTTCATTTCATTTCAATTTCAGCTACTGTACTTTTCAACTCCAGAATATCCATTTGGCTCCTTTTTTTAATTCTCCCTTTATTGATATTCCCTAGTTGTTCATATATTAATATCCTAATTTCATTTAGTTGCTTGTATGTGGTTTCCTTCAGGTCTTTGAGAGTACATAATCTGTTAATTTGAAGTCTTTGTTTAGTAAATTCAATGTCTGTGCTTATTTAGAGGTAGTTTCTTTCAATAACTTTTCTTTCTTTGAATGGCCTAACTTTCATGTTTCTTTGTATGCTTCATAATTTTTTTGAGAATTTAATAATTTGAATATAATAATGTAGTAAATCTGGAATTAAAATTCTTTCCCCTACCCAAGCAATTGGGGCTTGTTATGGGTTGCAATTGTCTGTTTGTTTAGTGACTTTTCTAAACTATTTCTGCATGTGTGGTCACAGAAGTTTCTGTTCCATTATCTCTGGGGTCATCCAGGGACCTAGCAATGATTTCCTTATGTTCCTGGTATCAATAAGCAAAGAAAAAATTTGTGCCCTATCCTTAAACATCTTCAGTGGATGCTTCTCAGGTAGCTGCTTCAACCTGCGGGGTTTAAAACAATGGCCAGCTCTTTGCCAGTTCCTGGCACATAAACCATCAGGGAGATCAAAACACACAACACCAATATTTGGAAGACTCAGTCCATATTGCATCTCACCCTACCCCAGCACCAGCAAACCATGCCAGGAATCAGGTCACCATCCCCTCTGCTGCCTGCCTTGGGGCTAGGGGCTGAGGATGGAATCTGCTACATGAAACAACAATATACCCTGAAATTTACCGTTCTTTTTTTTTCATCAAGCCCTCCCCTCATCATTGTAAGTGTTTGCCTAGACTCCAGCATTCTGGAATATTTGGTTCTAACAGCTCAATATTGGTTTTATTGGCATGACTGATTCTTGGAGCTTCTGAGTCTGCCATTTTCTGTGAAGTGGCACTCAGTAAAAATTTGAATATTAGATATTTACTAGGACTTAATTTTTGTTCTCTTTTAAGTTCTCTATGACTAAATATTCCATCTTTCCTTGCCTAGCTTTCTCCACTCCAGTACTCATTTCCCTATATTCCAGGTACCTCCATCTTCCCAGATTTCTTGTTTATCTCATCTCCCCTTGTACTGTCTTTGTACTCCATCCCCACCCCTTGTCAGTAACCAGTGAACATTTACATTCTGTCATAGATAATATGAGATAATGTGCTGCCATTTCTCAAATGTCTAAGAACATTTGATGTATTTATTCATTTTCTACAATTATCAGTTGTTTTCAGCATCAGAGATATTAAATTCCGAAACCTTTTACAAAGATTGACAAATGCCCTTAGCCTAATTTTTAGCATTCTACTTTTTTTTCCCCAGGGTGATTATTCATTTTTCTCTTTTGAGTTCAACTATCAAACTTAAAGTATGATTCCTATTTTTATATATTATACAAATGTTTAGGGGAATATTTACTCCTCAATCTTTCCAAAAATAAATGTCTAGATATTTTTGGCAGCTTCCTTATTTATTGTGGGTAACATATGCATTGAGTATGTAATCTTTCAGTAAATATTAGTTTCATGAATGTAAACATTGATTCTAAAGCAGATTTCTTACAGTATTCATCCAAAGCAAAAGCTGCACATTAAACTGAAAATTGAGATAGACAACTGGCAGAAATTTGTTTATTTACTTTGTGTGTTTGTTTGTGTGACTGTATTGATTCTAAACAAGCCTTTAAAAATAGTGGCCCTTTTCATGAATACTTCTCATTCATATCTGCCTAAAGACAAATTTAGAGCTATCATAGTACCATCTAACCATTTATTATTTCTGTTCTATTGAAACCAATCATTTCTGATTGTTTTTCATGATATTTTATTGAATTCAAGAATCCCGCAGCTTTGCATGATGTTTTCCTCAGCACTTTATAACAATTGGGTTAATTATATACTTTAGGGAGATAGATGATTCAGGGAAAAATGTGAAGTCCCTTAAGAAACAGTGTGCTTCCCAAGAATTCAGTTTGTAACGTCTAATGTTTAGTCAGTGTTAAAGCTCATTAGAAGCTATTGTAAAAAAAATGCATGTTTAATATATGTATATATATACATATAGCTGCCCCTTTTATTCAAGTTTGTCCTCTGACATTATTTAATAATTAAATGTATTAAAAGAAATTTATTAGTCTTTGCTCTGTTTGTTGTGTAATAATGACTAAGATCTACCTTCAATTATTTTACCTGAAATAATCTTCAGTTACATACTATTAAAAGTTTTATTAACTCAGCATACCAGATATTCAGTAACTGAAATTACTTTTCAGTAAATGTAAGAAATTGTGGAAATGTACATGGAAAGTCTTAAAGCTTAAATTTTAAAATCCTTTGGTAAATTTAATTACTCTTTACAAATGCTTTTTCCCCTCTTTATTTGAATTTCCTCATATTTAGCAGATCAATTTAAGCTGAACATCTGATAGAATAATATGAGTGTTAAGACTATTAGAGGTCGTTTACTGCAGCTCCACATCCTGTCATTCAATTCTGTTTAAAACAACACCTCACATATTGCAGAGGATGGTCCAGCCCCGAATAGGTAATAAAATTAATTTTCTAAATTCCATCTGATTATTATATTTCCTTAAATGATTGTAATGTAAATTATTTACAATAATAATTTTTTCTTGGGAAATGGTATTCAACTGTTATTCTAAAAAGATATGGCAAAGTGTCAGGAGTTAGCTTTAACATACAGAAATTTCTACAGTGAAATAAATATTTTATAAGCTGTTCTGTTCAATACGATGGTCATTAGCAATGAATGGTTATTGGGCACTTGAAATGAGATTAGTTCCAAAATGTGTGGGTACGTGTGTGTTTCCATTATGTCCATGAGTGTCTGCCTCCTTTATGCCTTCAAGGAAGAATCAGAAAAGACCAGAGATTTTGGCACGTTTAAAAGTGTCATAACATCGTCTTTGGAGGTCATGTTGCCTGGCTTGTGATCCTTGCTGATTCTCTGGCTATGTAATAATCATTTGTAGATTAGCTACCTAGAAGAGCTCATTTTTGATCTTTGTGCCATTTACTCCTGTCATATTCAAAATGAACAGACAGTTCATAAAAGGACTTACATTTATTTCTTCAATTTCATATCATTTGCCTTCAGTTTTCCTCATGCTGATACCACCATGCTATTTAGAGATAAACTGAAATTTTTGAGGGCCAGAAGCTTTTTAAACATCTCTTAATGGGGTAGCAATATAACTAGCTCTGAAAAATATTTGAGACAGTCTAGTCAAACTTCTAACATTATAAATATGGAAATGTGTTCAGAAAATTATGTGTTTATCCAAGAATATGTCTTTAAATTTCGCTATTTGATTTTATTATATAATTGATTTTCTTATAGCTGTTCTAATCTGCTTATCCTTTTCACATGAGATTTCAAGAGAATGAATTAACAAATGGCTGAATATAATTTCACAGTTGTCACTGAGTTTATTCTTTTGGGTTTGACAGACCATGCTGAACAGAAAATTATGCTTTTTGTGCTGTTCTTGGTGATATATTTCATTATCTTGATGGGGAATCTGGACATTATTTTCTTAATCCAAGTCACCCTCAAGTTCCATACACCCATGTATTTTTTCCTCAACTTCCTATCATTTGTAGATGCCTGCTATTCATCAGTCATTGCACTCAAAATGCTAATCAAATTCTTTGTTGTGATGGAAACCATCTCATTCTCTGCCTGCATAGTGCAGCATTTGTTTTTTGGTATATTCATTACTAGAGAAGGTTTCTTGTTGTTGGTGATGGCATATGACTGCTATGTGGCCCTTGTGAACCTTTTTCTTTACACTTCAGTTATGTCCAAGAGAAAGTGGTAGTGTTGGTCATTGGCACACACAGGTGGAATGATTAACTCATTGACACACACAATAAACTTGGAGAGACTGTCCTTCTGTGGATCAAATGCTGTCAGCCGCTTCTTCTGTGATGTTCTCTCACTGCTAAAGCTGTCATATTCTGATACCTCCATGAATGAAATGTTGCTGTTAACCTTTTCGGGCGTCATCGCCATGGCCACCTTTTTAATTGTAATCATATCATACATGTGCATTGTTGTTGCTATTCTGAGGATCCACTCAGCAGCAAGCAGACAAAAACCTTTCTCCACCTGTGCCTCTCACCTGATTGCCGTGACCATATTCTATAGTACCTTAAGCTTTAATTACATTTAACCAAGTTACCAGTATTCTGTAGATCAGGAGAAGGTGGTGTCTGTTTTCTATACACTGGTAATTCCCATGTTAACCCCTTCATTTACAGTTTGAGAAACAAAGATGTAAAGATGCTATGAAAGGGGACTTGGAAATGAAGCATTTCTCTTGTTTAGTACAATTCACTATTGATCCTACAGCATTCTGCCAGTTAAACCTCCACTTACTAACATTCATTTGAATTCAATGATTTTTAGGATTTCTAAGAATTGTGCAAATAGTATTATTTACATACTCATTTTTCACACGGGGAAACAAACCTAGAATGTGGGAGTGACTTTCTGAGTAGATGCATTTGAAAATAGTAGCTTAAAACTCAAGTCTCTTGAGAAACTAGGCCATTAATATTTGAGTCAATCAATCAGTCCATAGAAGTGAATGCATATTTCCTAATATTTGGAACAATGAAAATAAATGTACACAAATCAATTCTGAGATCTATAAGGTTAGTATTTTTTAAAGGGAAGTGTTTGCTTTAATTTATTCATAAAATTAGAGACCTATTTGCCTTTATTCAAAAAAATGAAAATTTGATTTTAATTATTGGTAAAACTAAAAGTTAACTGAAAATGATGGTTTGATTCTAAATGAGTTTTCCTACCTACTAACTATTTCCCTTATTTTTTCCTCTTTTGTTTTCCTCAATGCCTTCATTAACAAAAAAGGGGTTCAAAGAAAATGACCACATTATAGTTCTCAGCTTGAAATAAGAAATCCACTTTAAAAATGTGCATATGCATGTGTAAAATGGCTTCAAATGTTATTTTAGAATAGGTCAATATAGTATTCTTCCCATCTCTCTGACGAATCCCCTATTTTTTTCCATTATTTTATATATATATATATATATATATAAATTATCCCTATCGCTTGTTGATGTAGCAACATT
>JAQZBX010099388.1:0-11479 GCA_029593785.1 Cabassous unicinctus
AAAATTGCCTTTCTGCAGCACATGAAACCTATAAACTCCACAGCACTCTGTCTACTTGTCCCTACTTGAGAATTAAGCAATGTTACTATGACATGACCAATTTTACAACATAGTAACTTTTGTATCAGCCCCAGAGCAACCACTGGCCTGAGGGAAACAACCACTCACTATTGAGGCCAGACCAACTTTGAGCACCTGTATCACACCTGGGATACTTGGAATGCTTGCATTTAATTCCGTTATAGTGATTTTTTTCTTATTTGTTCTTCAGAGGATTTTATCATTTGTGGTCTCCACATTATTCATGTTATTCTCATATCACATTTTATAGTATCATTTTTTTGTAGATATGTTACAATTAATGATCATAAAGTAATGCTACTAACCATGGTCTATAGTTTACATTATGGTTTACACTTTGCACTGTACAATTTTATAGGTCTTCACAAAATGAATAATGGCTTGTATCCGTCATTGCAATATCATGCAGAACAATTCCAATGTCCCTAAAATGCTCCATGTTACACCTATTCTTCCCTCTCCCTCCTCTCAGAACCTCCATTGACCACTGTCTTTTCATCAATGTTACACGTTCTTCCATTACTAGAAAAATAATGTTTTTTTATTTATTTCAATTCAAGCTCATGGACCTCTTGTCAAGAACTCCTGCTCTAGAGTATATGGGCAGTGCCTAACCAAGAAGGACAGACCAATATGCCAGGCCCTTGATACCGATGCTTGTACTTATGAACCTTGTTCTTGTGAAATTGAAACTTGGCTTAGTAATATATATTGCCTAAGAGTTACCTCCTGAAAGCCTCCTTGTTGCTTAAATGTGGCCTCTCTCCAAGCCAAACTCAGCATATAAATTCACTACCTCCCCCCTGTCATGGGACATGATTCCCAGAGTTAAGCCTCCCTGGCACCAAAGGATTATTACCAAGAGCCAACTATTGATGCAGCTGGAAAAAGACCTAGACCATAAGGGGGAAATATTAAATACAAATGAGATTTTATGGCTAAGAGATTTCAAAGTGAATCGGGAGTTCATTCCTGAAGTTACACTTATGAATGACGCAAGAGGATCTCATTGACTGCCATAGTAAACACTGCCTTAAGCAGGAGTGCTCCTGAGGGTGCTAGAGACATCTAGACACTATAGGCAGGGCAGACAACCCCAGAAAATCCTCACAGTGAATTTTTAAATTCACTTGCAGTAAAATATTGGAAACCTTAAGACTGTGGATATGCAATGCCAACCAACCAGCCAATTTTAGGGAGAAGCAGTCAAACCAGTCAGATGACTTGATATGGACAAAATAATCTACAACAGTACTCACTTTTCAATCAATTCTAATGGTGACACATAGGCACAGACTTCAAATTTCAATTGTTTTTGTAACAGCCCCTGAAGTTGTCTACATGCACAAGTCAATTGGAATGTTTGATTCTATTGACCAAGCTCTAACAGAATATTTGCCAGATGTGCCACTGAATTGAGAAGTGGAACCACTCCAAATAGTCAAACCTCTTTGAGTGGGTAGCAGTGAGGGTTTCTATCAGAGTTCTTCTAGAAATGAGATTGCCTGGGTAGAACCCTAGATGGGGAAGTCAGATGACCTGGCTTTGATACCTAGTTTTAAAATTGGCTTGAAAAAAATGCCTTTATTTCTATCTGTCAAAGGAAGATGTAATACTAGAGAACAGTCAGAATTATCTATATATGGCTTTTGAAACTCATGAATTCACCACAAAAATCTGTTATCGAAGAAGTGATCTCTTAGGGCCCTGTGTAGCTTATAGCCTTAATAAAACAATATGAACCAAATCATATACTATATGACTTTAGGATTTTCCATTCTTTACAAAAGGCCACCCTGTTTTCTCCCCTCCATATGTTTAATGGAAAGAGTATAATCTGTAATTTATACCTCATAGACCAAGTTGTTCTTAATGCTGAAAAGCTAATGGTCATAAAACATTTGGGGACTCTTTGATGGTAAAGAGTAGAGTGAAGTATTATTTAGTTAACACTATTCATAATTTGACCAGTTTCTTATCCTGGGGTACAGTTGAGCAGATTTATTGACTAAATTATAAGGGCAACAAATTCACACTTTCTCCTGCATGTGACTTCTAAAGTACTTCATGAAGTCCTGGGACTGGAGAATGGAACCCCTTAGTGGCTAGGTGGTATTACTGTACATGTCCTTAGAAATCTAACAGCAATAACAATCCTTTATATATGTTTAGATGCTTTAGAGTTAACAAAATGTTTTTAAAGACAGGATTTTATTTAATAGCTACAACCATCAGGTGTTGTTATTACCAATTTACAGATAAGGCCCAGAGAAGTTAAGTGATTTGCCCAAAGTCAAACAGCTGTTAAGCAGCATAGACAGGACTAAAATGCAGGTCTTTGCCTAGCACAGCACTCCACTACATCATGCTGTGTTGCCTAGTTCCTTAAAATAATTAATCTATAAATCATTGCCCCACTCAGTAGAACAACCTTGGCAGAGGCTGATTCCTCATTTCAATGCTGACAAAAAGAGACAAATAATCGACGCTAATGTACTGGCAAGTGTGGGTGGTGCTGGCCTCCAAGTAGGAAAAGCTTGGAGGAAGCAAGAGGAAGAGGGAGGCTGTTTAACTAGCTAATTCTAACTTGCTCTGCCCATTCGTAGGGTTTTTTTTATATTGCTTTCTTGATTAGGCATATCCAATTTAATGGAATGAATATTCTTCCTCAAAGATAAGTGTGATTCCAATTTTTACAAGGCAAATTCTCTTTCCTCACTAACTGTATGGTTTCCCTTCACTTCTGGTAGCTTTTCAAGGGACATGCTGATGACATGTGAGATGTAAATTTCTCTCTTCCTGGGCCAAATAGACAGTGACCCTTTTGTAAGCATACATGTAATGAATCGCCTCTCCCACATTCTCAAATACATGGAGATCCTGGACTAAATTGTTCATTTCTCCTGGTGGAGGTGCCATTTCTAGAGCCCAAGGCAGTTGGGGTTGCCAGAGCCATTGAGACAGCATACTTGGGTCACATAGTCACACAACATAGAAAACCTGATCTGCTGTGGGAAATAGGGCTCTCCTTTGAAAAACCACCCAAAGGTGTGGTTGTAATTTGCCACTTTACTGGGGCAGCAAGTCATAAAACACTAATTGTTCAGACCCATTTGGCAAGATGATGGATATCAAATGTTCCAAGAAGCTGCCTATCACACCCACCCCAGACCTTCTAACTGGAAAGAAAAAATCAGAAAGGATAGACCTGTCTTTGGAAATAAACCAACAAGAACTGCTTTTTTCCAATAATCAGTGGTGTGGGTGTTGTTTTTATTTTTTCATACAAAGTCAGGGTCCCCTTAAAGGCGAGGGAGGCAAACTGATGGGGAATATGGTGCCCTGCTCAGCCTGCACAGGCAAGGAATTTGTTACCTCTGGGTTATCCTTCACCCAGTCCATTAAGTGAAATAAATCACATTAACATCCTGAAATTTTATTTGTTTTAAAACTTCATTTCCCCCCAGCCCAAGTTGTGTTTGAAACATATTGCTTGCAAAGTACTTTGCATCCAGTCCAGGTATGTTCTCATCTGCTGCATCAATCTGTCCCCATAAATACATTTCCCTGGACAACAGAGAAATTAGAGTACAGATAACAATAGAGGCAGTTGTAAAAGAATTGGATGTTCACCAAAAACAGACTGGTTTAGGATCTACATACAGATTATACCTTGCTTTGTCCATGAATAATCATGCCATTATATGAGATTTGTCCCATCATTGGATCCCAGAACTCTTTAAAAGATTTCAAGGACTGAATTGTGAGGTTACAGCAAAACCCCAGAACTGCAGCCTCCTTTATTTAAAAAAAAATGAAGGAAGCTTACCACTCCAAACCAAAGTCATAAAATCAAGCAGGATGATTATGTGATTACTAGTAAAATATAATCCCAAACCCTCACGACTGATTTTTTTCCATTCAAAGATAACTGAGAAAGTTGGTTTTAAAATGCAACATGTGAATGTATATATGTGAACTGAGCTCTGAAAGTGTTTCCCCAGTTCAAGCCCATTTGAAATACAAGGTCCCAGTCTGACAAATGAGGAATTTTGGAGACAGCCAAGAGAGTTCCAGCATCTCCTTCCTTTCTCGGAAAACACCTTTGCTGACAGGGCACTCAGATTTAGGGTGCTCAGAGTTGAAGTTTTCATTTGCTTCACACTATTTTGACTTCCTTCTTCCCAGGTTTGGTAGAGGGATTCATTTTGTGGAAATTTAGATAAGGAACCCAATTGGAGATAGATTATTTTTAAATTTATCTGTTGTTTTCAGTCCCAAGTAACAATGCCTCTATCCCCAAGAAGTCACCTGGAGATAGGAAATTTCAGGCATCAAGGCCACTGGACAGTCTTGCTGTTTGGGGTCATGGGAATCTTGGGGCCTTCAAAATATAGAAACTACTATATTTGTCAATCTTGGGTCAACCCCACAAAGATAACTAAAATGAAAGTCTTATTTAACACACTATTTCACATGTATATAAGCACTAATGATTTGGTATAAAAAATTTAAATATCTGTTTATTGTTAGAGATGAATCCACCAACAAGAAAAATTAATATAGGGCAAAAAGTGCCCAAGTTAAATGATGTGGCCAAAATCAGATGAGAAGAATGAGTAAGATTTTGAGGAAAAACTGATATGCCCATAGTTTTGCACCTTTTTTCCCGTCCATGAAATGAGGGATATGGACTGTGCAATCTCTGTTATTAGTAGTATTTGTATCATTACCATTAATCATAATAACAGCTAAAATTCATTAAGGTCTTACTATGTGTACTGCCATATATTAATTCATTTACTCCTCATAAGACCTTACCAGGTGGATTCAATTCTTAGTATTCCCATTTTGCAGAAGAAAAGTAACTGAGGCATAGAGAGGTCACACAGCTAGTAAGTCTTTCAGGATTTGAACGACACCCCCCCCAATAGCCCATGTCCTAAGATATCTTCTGATGCTAAGATGTTGTGGGCTGGCAAGGTAAACAGAGTGTCTTGGGAAGAAAAAGAAAAAAAGGGAAAAAAAGGAAATTTCACATGAAGTATAGAGGCTGATACTAACAACTAACACTAAATATATGCCCTGTTCATCTGAAAGCATCTCTGTGACATAAAGGGAGGACTAAGTAAGCTTTTGATTGTCAGCCTAGAGAGATCAATAGAAATCTGTGCAATTAATGTATTGATTGATTTCTAAAAATCAACACTAATTACCTTAAAACAAGTGAGGATAGAGTGGCACGTGCGAATTTAAATTTGGCTATGACTGTTTTCTTTCCATTCTCCTAACTTCATGAAGTTAAATGCAGCACATATCCTGAATTGTGATGTGGATATTGACCCATCTTAATTATTCACCTTCTCATTTCTTCAGCAAAAAATTAAATAGGTTACTCAGGTGTATTGTGAGCTGAAATGCTAGACAGTGTCTTTGGAAATTCAGCCTTCTCCTTGTGAAGGAAAGAAAATCAACTGCAGTGAGCATAGCTCAGTGTTCAGTATATTTTGCACATATATATTCAGTTGAACCATAACAAATTGCCATTTCTGTAGGCTCCAAACAGTCATATATCAGCAATTGCCTACAGACCAACCTAATATATCGTTATCCTACTAACTGAGTGAGTGTCAAATTGGAAGAGTTAAGGGGACTTTTCCTTAAGCAGTTAAAACACAAACTCCTGAGAAACAGCCGGAAAGGGCTCTGAGAGGAGGCAAATGACACTTTACTTTGAATCTTTTACCTGCACTCACCCTTGCAGGCACTTTGATTTCTACTGACAGCACTATCCATGATTTACCAGGGGCACACTCTTTCCTCTTCCCCTCTGGTCGAAGTGTGAACAAACATCAAGCCCTTCTTATTTTACAGGCTCAGGCTGAGATCTACAAGAAGCTTTTTTATTTAAAAAAATCTAGGGGAAATCAAAGGATAAGTTAAAGCATAGATACTTCTTCCACTATTAAACAGAAATTATCAAGTTCAGTTTTCTTACCAAAACATACAGCTCATCAATTGCCAAATTCATTCTGTGCAAGACTTGCCCAAAGTGACCCTTTTAAAATTAGAGACTATTCCCAAATTTCAATCTATTGTTTGATGTAGACAGTTTGGAGAAAGAGTAGAAATAAGAGTTGATGCCCCTCACTTAGCTCAAGGGCTATTATTGTCTTTCAGGAAAGGTAGCACTAGTATGAATGTGGAGCTTTCCCAACCTTGCTCATGACCCTAGCAATCAGTGGAATTCATTCTAGTTCTGATTCCTGCAATCCAAGCTAGAGCCACATAAGCATTCAAAACCTTGAGAAGGAGGGCAGCAGAGCTCACCTGGAAAAGCATTTTCCTTCCTAGCCTTCTTATACATGGCTTCCACGGAGAATTCAGGCGGAATCTGTGGCATCTTCAAATCTCTTTTCAGCTCTTGATCAGATTTTACATGAACTAGTGTTTCAGTAGCATCTGAATATTAGTGTGCATTATCCAGAAACAGAAAAGCATGACTGCAGAAGTCTTGGCAGGCGGAGAAAGAACATTAGGCAGTTTTCCTCTGCTTGCTTTATAGTGGATTTTTAACAGTGATCCCTGTTTGTGGAGCTGTAATGACTTTATTAAGAAATGTGTTCTTGAGTAGTAAACAATCTATCAGACAAATAAAATCGCACATTTAGTTGAACTGGAAATCACTTGTTACTTTGGCTCTTTAACTATCATTATAACATAAATTGTAATAGTTACAACCATCTCTGGGAGTATGTGGATATTTTACAGCTATTGTAAATGAACAGCATTACAGTTGGAGATATGTGGCTATAAAACCACAGGAAAGGTAGTTGAAGAAAGAACACCTGGTTTTGTATAGGTTTCCAAGCCCTGTGTATCAAAGAGACAGGAAATACATGCTTCTCTATCACTTTTTAGATGATAACAGCAGGTTACTGTACATTTATGCACTATGACACTGCACACATTGGCTACAGATGGTTTAAAGAATCATGATTCCAATCTCTGACTATTCCCTAAATTAAACCTGCCCCTGAGACTAACAGCACTCTCCCCACCCAAATAATTTGAAGCACTAGTCTTCTGGGTAGAATTCATGGCATGGAACATTTGATTGGTCCTTTATTGCAAATACTCAAAGTTAAGGGCAAATATCATTAGCCCCACTTGGCTGATGAAGAAACTGAAACCAAAAGAGGTTTTAAAAGCAAAGTGCCATGCCCCAATAGAAAAATGGGCAAATGTCATGGGCAGACAATTCAAGAAGACATACATGCATGCAGCAATAGATATTAGAAAGGATTCAACCTTACTACTAATCAAATAGATGCAAATTTAAACCACAGTAACATTTCATTTTCCCACTCTCATAATGGGAAAAGTTTACTAACAATAATGACCCCCAATGTTGGTAAGGATGGAATGAGATGAGCACTCCCACTACTAGTTAGTGGCAGCATAAATTTGTACAACCTTAGGCACTAGAAAGTAATCTTTGAAGTTGCATCAAGAGTGTTTAATATGTTATTATTTGACACAGTAATTACACTGTTAGGATTCTATATTAAGGAAACATTTATTTACAAGAAACAAAACATGAGATATGAATATCAACAAAATAAATATGAATGAAAGTAGAAAACAAATAATAATTTCCAAAAATAAGGGAATGGATAAATAAATGCTTATGATGTAGTAACATATAACTATTAAAAGGCATATTTTAGAATATTAAATATCAAATGCTCATGATAAAACATTAACTGAAAAAGTATGACACAAAACTAAGTATTATCCCAGTTGTATTATTCAAATGTATGGGTATGGAGTATGCAAAAATGTAAGAAAGAATGGAATGAAATGCAGCAAAGTGTTGACAGTGATTTTCATTGGAGGGTGGGATTACAGGTACTTATTTTCTTTGTATATTTCTATATTTCCCCATTTTTCCACAATGAAAAAGTACCCCTTTTATAATCAGTGTGTATAAGGGAAATCTTTTAAAAAGCAAAGCACCTAATATTTCTGAGCAAAAGAAGAGTCTGACATGAGAATGTTGATTTTGCAAATATCCAGACCACTCAACTATAAACTCTTTCTAAACTGCGATTTTTAACTTGGAATCCTGAGACCTCTGTTTCATGTTTGCTTGTCAGGGGATTTCAGAGCCCTACTGAGGTTTTATCAAAAACTTTCACATATGTGCTCATATGCATTTTTCTGGGGACACAGTGCATAACTTTCAGATATTTAAAGGGATCCTTGACCACAGAAGTTAAAAACCAATATAAAGTTTAATTGAATAGCTAGTGAATCAGTTTAGTCCAACTATGATTACTGTAGTCAAGCCCCAATGTTGGTTTTCCCCTGACCTCATTAGCCAGAAATTTAGCATGCTGTTTGGCATCATGTTGCTCATTCTTACAGATGTAAATGTACTATGCCAAGCTATAATCATCTTGGCTAATATTCAAAGGCCTAAAAATGAGAAAAATAATTATCTATATTTTACAATTGCAACTCCTAATATTGTTTTACAGTTTACTAAATACCCATATATGTAATCTCATTTAATTCTTAACCCAGTTAAGTGGTTGGAATGGTGTATTATCACTCCCATTTCACAGATAAGGAAACTGAGGCCCAGAGAGAAAAAATGGCTGGTGCACAGATAAGCAGTTAATTAAGTGTCTCCCCACTCCCTGCCCACTGGTAGTTACATTCTTCAAGGTTGCCTTTTTCATTCTTGACTTTGCTCATGCCTGATATGCTTTGCTTCCCTCCACCCAAATCAGAAGTTCTGCCCTTGGAAGCTGCGTGAAGGTACATGGCAATTCTTTACTATTTTTGCAACTTCCTGTGAGTCTTAAACTATGTCAAAATAAAAAGTTATAATTAAAAAGAAAAAATTAAACTAAAATTTAATTTAATTTTTAAAAAATTTAAAGCCTCCTCTTGGCCTTCCACCTCTCCTTCCTCTCTTCCACAGAGGCTTCTTCAGTGCATCTGCCAGAAGGGACCAAATCCCCTTAGTGACTAAAATCAAGAACTACTTTTTATCTGGAACATAAAATAAACATTTGAGAAATGAATTTTCTAAGCAGTTGTATTGTTACTGATAAGTCTGCCAAATACTGATACTATTAGCTAAAGAGTGGGGAAAAAATCAGGTCACTTGTCCAGTTGCCTTGAAAACCCAGTAAAAGTTGTCTTTTTGCTAATTTTTAAGCTTCTTTACTAAGTCATTTAGTTATTTGGTTAATTGGTTATCTCATGCGGACCCAGCTAAATTCCATCAGAGTCAGGCACCAATGAGTGCTGTGCTCACGGAGTCTACCTGAAGTCACTTGAATCAGGCTTTCCTTAGGAAAATATTTGGGTTTTGAGGCACACAGAGCAAACGCGAGCATGCAACATCAGAACCAAGCCAAACTATGAATTGTTACTGAACTTGGAATCCAAATTTCGCTACGTGCTTTGACCTCACTTAGTACCGCACTTGCTAATGCTGGGGAACCTACTAACTCATACCATATTTACCTACTGGCCTCTATGAAGATTTGGCTGACTAGCGTTCCATAACTAGGAGGCAGCCTCAGTTCTCCTGTGATAGATGCAAAGTCATATAACTCTAAGATGAAAAAGGACACCAAAGAAGAGAATCACTATATGAATTAGAAGGAGCTCACTGTATTCCTTTTTTTCTGATTTCTAATGACATAGCTCACCATTTTATGTTCTATCCACTGCACTGGTAACAAGGAAAAAGGAAGTCCCACTTCTTAGTAGGCATCTGGCTCACATAAAATAAGATCACATAATTATTGAAAATTGCATCAGTGCACATGAGGTCTGAGTTACAGGGGGAAAAAAATCAGCCACCATATATTGAGGGTCTATGGTATGCCAGGTACTGTACCAGGAGTTATGAAGTAGTCTCTACCCTCCAGTAGCTTACAGTCTGGTGGAAGATGAAAGACATGTGTCATTGGAGGAGTATGAAACCATAGGGATTCAAAGGCAAGATAGATCCCATTGTTGGAGAATAAGGAAAGGCTTTGTGATTGTGTATGCACTAGATGAGGGGAACCAAGGCAGTTCTTAAAATGTATTTTGTATCTCTTTTTCTCTAGGCCCATAACAGAAACCTGCTTTCCATAGATTTTGATCATATAACCCGCACAGGAAAGATCTATGATGACCATCGGAAATTCACCCTTCGAATTCTTTATGACCAGACTGGGCGACCTGTTCTGTGGTCTCCTGTGAGCAGATACAATGAAGTGAATATCACTTATTCACCTTCAGGGCTAGTGACATTTATTCAAAGAGGGACATGGAATGAAAAGATGGAATATGACCAGAGTGGAAAAATAATTTCAAGAACTTGGGCTGATGGGAAAATTTGGAGCTATACCTACTTAGAAAAGGTAAGTACCTAGGGAAGAGAAAAGAGTGTTTAAAGAGTCTAAATGAGAATATTGAAAATGACACTAATTATCTACCTTGATGAGGACCTGCAGGAGAAAATTCTGTGTTCTGACTGTTCTGCTTGGTAGAAATAACAAAGAAGTGTTGTATACATAAGGGTAAGCTGCTTTCTCAGACAAAAACTTTCCCTAATCTCACACTCTGCCAGGTACTCTTTCAAACTGAAGTCAGGATAATGGCTTGGCTTTCTTCTCATTTGACCATATTTGTTCATGCCCTTGAAAAGGTATCTTTATTATTGTGAAAGTTCATACTGAGCTAAAATAGCTAGAAAATTATAAAATTGTGTGTTACTGTATATCAGCTCTGGTAAAGAACCTCTTACATGCAATATAAGATACTCTAATTTTGTTAGGATAGTCAGTGAAATTTAAGTTGTATACATTGGGGGACTAATTTTCAAAAGCAATTTGCCTGAGGTAGCAGTCAGGCCTCATTGATAATAGTCATTTGTTGCAGTGAGTCTCCAGTAGCATCCATAAAGGGAGTTCTCCAGTAGTGTCCCTAATGGGAGCTTGTGAACTCTGTCTGGAAGGAATAGAAAAGAATTCTATTCCCACCCGAGGAACCATTTGTCAAACAGCAACCCCTACACAGCAAAATGATTTCTGGCCAGATCGATATCAGAGGACAATAACAGAAGTTGATCTCTTTCTACCATCTCTATGTCTGATCTAAGATAGTGCCTCTTGTTTCCCAAATCTATCCATTCAAATGAATTTATCAGCCCCAAATTAGTTTCTGGGAAAATTAAAAAATGCTCTCTCTTGAGGATTCAAATGTAATCAGTGCAAGGTAACTCCTAGAAGTTCTTAGAAATGCCATAGGGCTCATATGTGGCAAAATGTCATTAGTTGCCCTGAATGATGCCAAGTCTTTCTGATATACCCTCAGCTTTAAAAAT